>PITA01015016.1:0-51569 GCA_004023965.1 Spilogale gracilis | reverse complement strand
GAAAGTTTTCTTATATTCCCAGATTATATTTGAGGAAAATTTCATATGAAAGTAGAAGATCTGAAAAATATCCCTAAAAAACACTTGCGTTTTCTTACCCTTTGGAAAGTTTTCTTATATTCCCAGATTATATGTGTCCCAGTTTGAAGACCACTGGTGATTTTCAAATTAAGTACTTTCCTAAATCTTCCAAAGACTTTTTAACTTAACTCTACTTCTACTTTCTGCTATAGAAGTTTTAATATACTAACCAACCTATCCACATAAAACAATCAAGTCAGCACCAACTGACACAGAATTGAGAATAAATGAATCTCTGATAGATTACTTATAAAGTGTAGAAAAACAACTTTCTACTTAAATTTATATTTATAATTTGTTAGTGACCCAATTCAGCCTATTCTAAAGAAACATTGCTAATGCGTATCTATAATTCAAATATAAAGCAAAAGAAACCAGCATAAACTATGCAGTCTATTGTCATTTTTAAAAATTTCTTTTGCTTTATTAAGCACATATGTATCTAGCGCTTTAGAAACCAATTCTTTATCTAGAATGGCAGTTTGGGGAATTATATATAAAGTTTCTGCATATTTCTTGCTTAAAGTTTCAACTGGACTATTTTAGTTTCTAAAGGATAATCCAGACCGACCTCATACACAATAACATGCACTTTTTTCCAAAGAACTGATTTTTATGTGCTTAGCCAATTTCTCACAGCTATCTCAATGCTATAAATAAATAGTTAACCATCTATATTCTGTCTATAAGGTCAAATGAAATATCAGGGAAACCTTGGAGCATATGAAAAAGCTGGAAATCCATGCAAAGAAAAGTTGGTCAATTTACTTGAACTTTTTCTTTCAAATATCCAATACAGTCAACACGTCGTGGTTATACAGACATTAAATAAGCTGAGAAAACCTCCGAATATTTGAAATTCACATTTTTCCTCAGCCCTAAATTCCTCTGAGAATTGTACTCAACTCGGAAATGCTTGGGAATGCAGCTTCTAATTCCCCCAAAGAGAAGTTCCTTTCCATTTTGATTTTCTCAGCCACAAACTAATCAGTCTTAATTGCTCCCAGCTGTGATTTCTTCTCTCAGGGGTTGCTTCCTGCTGATACCCAAGTAGTACAGAATCATGCAGTTTTGTTAAACTCCAATAAATACATGGGAGCTTTGTAGAATCTAATTTACTATACAAGAGTTCAAGCACTGTAACTAACAAGTAAACTTTCACTCAACTTTGAAAGCTGAACATATAATGAAGAGCACTTCTTTTCAAAGAGGTGACAAGGTATTGGGCAACTGAAAGTTATATTTTTACCATTAGGGATTGCAATAGAATATTATTTGTATTGGTAATGGGTATGTGTGTGTATAGTGTATATATACATCTATATATATATACACATATATGTTTGTATATCTGTGTTTGTGTATATATACATGCATATTAAATTATTTGTGTTTTGTGCAAAACATTTTTCTTGTATACTTGGAATTTTTAATTATTATTATAGCAAAAAGAGATTTAAAATCAATATTGCATACTGTCTGGAAACAAAACACTATGGTAAGTAACACCAAGGAGCTAAGTTAAAATAGGAAATATTGCCACATTAAAGTCTTCATAAAATTAAATAATTGGGTGTCCCTTATATTTTTACTATATAATCTGAAAACTGGAGAAAAAATTATAAAATCTTTTTCAAAAAATTGTTATCCTGTTATAAGAAAAGCATTTAAAAATGATATCACCTGAAAAGTATATCAAGATTTGATGATTTTTTGGTTTACTTATGGTACAAACTCAACCATCATTTTTAATGAATCAATCTCTATTACTATTTTCATATAAAGATAGAAAAAACAAAGCAACAGAAAAGAAAAAGATTAAAAGAAATTAACTGTATCTGAAAGTGATTTAAGAAGTGACTATGGGCTTTTTTATTAAAACCAGTGAATCTGAAGTTTCAATTAATGAACTACAATTCATGGCTATTAGCTTGACTAATAAACTTTTTTTTTTGGCAAAAAACTGAGGGTAATGAAGACAAAATATTGAAGCTTGAAAACAGGTTGCCATTGGCAGAAATTGAACAAGTTTAAAATGACTAAATGAGAAAGTTTACAAAACAACATTAAGGAAACCACAAAATAATTGTTCTTTTGCATCTATGGTCCTAATGAACTCACTTTATATTACAATATAGGAAGGCTTATTTGTGCGTAAAATAGTACATACATAGCATCAGCATGCTGTAATATACAATGTCTATAAGGCACTATAGAATTTTATCATAAATAATGATGGGAAAATGAAAGCATTTACACATTGTCAGAATTCAGAATTATACAGAGAATTTCTTAGTGTTATTTTTATTTCTGAAAGTAATTTTGTAAGTAACAGCTTATCATTCATGGCTAAACATATTTATACTAATTTCCATGTTCTGAAAACCCACTGTTTAGACAAATCAAATCTAGAAAAGCTAAAATAAGAGAAGGATTAATTCATGCCATATTAATGCTTCCACAAAGAACAATTTTAAAAGGCAGATAAATACAAAAATCCTTCATTTAAAGCATCATATTACTGCAGAAGCAATAAAAACTAGCAGCTAATAAACTGTATATGGGAGGACGATGGAGAGGTGAGGGGATAATTGGCAGCCATTTTGGGGGCAATTCTTTTTTCCCCTGGGACCACCAAGAAGAGAAGAAGAATCTGGCTTAGCATAGGCAGGGAGCCACTATGGGAGAGCAAAACCAGTGGAGTGTTCAGTAGTTGCACAGCACTGGAAAAATAAGACTGTAGAGCTGAGTAGCCTCAAACATATAGCCTGTTTCCTCCAAAGACATGTGGAATGATTCTAAGATTGTACAGGAAAGAAACACAATAGCTAGGCCAAAACTTCTGAAAAGTAAAGCAGACTGTTCCATAGTACTGTGATACTGGAGGGAAGAGACCATCCAGATAAAGTGGTTCCAGCGAACACAATTATTTTCAGTTGGTAGTCTTGGAAAGAGCAGTGCTTTGTTGATTCACAGCTTTATTTTCATTTTTTTTTTCTTCTAATGGGGGAAGTAGGGGAATGAGAATTTATTCTTGTTCCTGGCAAAGGAGTGAGGTTCAGAGAAATCAGCAGAGACTTTAGTGCTCACATAGGATAAATATGACAAAATTGAAGACTTGAGGGTTTCTGCTTTAAGACATTTGCTGAATTCTTAAGATGCCTGAAGAAGAATGCTAATGAGTGACATCAAGGAATTTTCTTCATTTGCTCATTGCAAAGAACAGAAAAAAATCCTCCAAGAATGGTGATCCCAATGAACAACTTGAAATTTTTTTCAGTGGAAATATTGAAAGTGTAGAGTTAAAAGCAAAGAATAAATCAGGGGTAGATAAAATTTATCCAAAATTGACTCACCTTAGAAAATGGAATATTTAGGTGCCAAGCCCCCTTTTATAGAGGCAATAGTGATGCTTTTCCCATGGGAAATAATTTCATCCGGTACCTCTGTGTTTTTTTATTCACAATGTGTGACATCCAATCTAAATCATTGTGCACCAATTAGCTAAAACATACCTGTTGATGGAAATGTAAGCTGGTCAACCATTTGGGAAAACTGTTCAGAACAGTGTATATAAGCTATATACATGCACACCTTTTGACCCTGCAGTTTCATTCCCAGTTACACAAAGAACAGAATTCTGTACAAATGCTTATCACAGCAGCACTAGTCCTAGCAGACCCAAGATGGAGAAAAAAATCCATCATCACTAGAATAGATAAATAAATTATGCTATATTCATGCTGTAGATTCCTATAGGCCAATAAGAAACTAATACACCACAACTACATACAACAGTAATAAATCTCACATATAAAATGTTGAATAAAAAAGGCAGGAAAAAAACAAACAAAAATTCTAGTGTATGATTCCATGCATATAAAGTTCAAAGTCAGGCAAAACTAAGCTATATCAGTTTTGAGGGTATATGGACTGGAGGGGGCATGGGGAGTCTTCCAGGATGCTGGTAATGTTCTCTTTCTTGATCTGGGTTCTGGTGTCATAGATGTGTTCACTTTGTGGAATTTTTTTTAAGTGCTACATTTACAATTAGCCCTCTTCAGTATATATGTGTATTTTACTAAAATATTAACAAAAAAGGTGAAAAAAGAAATAATTCTTAGTTTGTGCTTAATATACCTATCTCTATGTATTTAAATCTGCATATATATGACACTATTTCTGGAAGTTGTTTAAATTGATGGCCTCCGGAAAAGCTCTCATGCTTATCACTGTATCTGGCCCCGAAGAAAAAAAATAAAAGCAAGGGAGAAAAAGAGTGGCTCAAAATACCAGGCGAAGAGGGCCTCCTTAGCAAGTTTTTTGCTGTTGTCACTCCCACCTGACTGAGCTGAGGTTTGAATGTGGCAGTATTGAATGGGAAAGGACTTTTAAGGAAGTTGCCTATTCAGCCTTTGTTTTATATCAGACAAATTTTGGATTGAAATTTAAGATGAATATTTCATATAAAATTAAGATACGTTTCAGATTTAAGCATCATCCATATATAGTTTCAGATATATTCTATGTACCCCAACCTTACCATTTTTACAACTATATTCACTGTCCTGTTAGGAATCCTGACATGAGGGATGTATCTCACATATGATCAGAGTTTCTACCAGTTGCTCTGAAGCCATTTTGTTTTAGAAGTCTCAATTCTTGCTATCCATAAACTGGTATAATTCTTTGTTCCATACTTATGCTCCTGCTGATTTCCACATTTCTGGTGATTTTTTTTCTACCTTGGGAAATAAGGAAGTGATTCCCAAGTTCCCTAGGTGGGGGGGGGGGCAGTGATTAGTTAAGGAGAACAGTGCCCTCACTTACATAGTCTTTTATTTTTATCTCAGCCATTTTCTTCTCAAAGGCCACAGTATTGCTGACCTTCTGGATTTAGGAGTATTAAAGCACAGCTTCATTATATATATATACTTTTAGAATAGGAGACGTTTACCACCTCTGACATTCATCCTTACCTATTCATTCTGGCCTCACCTGCCAGACTCCTTTTTCATTTGTGGTAACTCTCCATCAAGAACCTTCATGTCCATCCTTACCTCCAGGGATAGCAGTCTATTTCTGTTTCTATATATTTGTGTCCCAACTATATATAGTTCAAATTCGTTCTCAAGGGGCTGTGGATCCCCTATAAATCAAGGAATGTTCCTGAATAGATTATGAATTAGGACATTTCTTTGCCAAATACCAAAAATTACTGTCTCTACCCCTAACTATTATCAAAGTCTCATCTGTGTACTTTCCAAGATACCAAAATATGGAAAATCAAAGGACAGGCAAAGGGATAAATCAGTGCAGATTGTTGGAAGAACAGCATCTTAAATTTCAATCCAAGACTAGCTTGACCTAAAACAAAGCCTGACTAGACAGCTTTTTCAAAGATACTTTCCTAATCAGTACGCCCATATTCAAAATTCAGCTCACTCAGTTGTGAGTGACAGAAGAGGAAAACTTGCTAGGGATGCCCCCTTCACCTGGCATTTTTACACCATTCCTTTCCCTACTTGCTTTTATTTGCTTCTATTTGGCTAGGTAAAGGGATCAACATGAGAACTCTTCTAAAGGCATCAATTTTAATTACAACCAATAACAAGAAAGACAACTGAGAAATACTGAAAATCACTCACATTTGCCTACTTCGATCTTCCTTTCTACATCTGTCAGACTGTACTGTCTTTGTTCATCTAAGATACCGAATTGACTCTAGTGAATTGCTTTCATTATTTACCTTCAGCTTCAGTTTTGGGAAAACACAGTTTGTTCATGATAGGTCATGTTCTGGAGTAGCAGAAAAGCTCCAAATCTCAGTGGCTTAAAAAATTTTATTCCTCATAAGCAAGTTGGCAGTGAGTGTAGCTGATGCTTCAGGGAATCTGTCTCCCATGCAATGGCTCAGCATCACACTTCCATATCAGTATTTGCTTCCATGACCACTGGCAAGGGTTAAAGAGCTGAAAAGTCTCAAAATTAATGGATTCATTCTGGAAAAGACATGGATCATTTCTGCTCATATTTCATTGGGAACTTAGGTCAAAGGCCACACATAACCTTAAGAGGGCAGAGAAGTGTCATCTCTCCCT
Organism: Spilogale gracilis; assembly: GCA_004023965.1. Lineage (NCBI taxonomy): Eukaryota > Metazoa > Chordata > Mammalia > Carnivora > Mephitidae > Spilogale > Spilogale gracilis. The sequence continues at coordinate 45,387 of PITA01015016.1, read as the reverse complement.
GTAATCCTGTCCAAATAGAAGGTGAATATTAACTATTGGTACATAATTTTTTCTTTAAGTTGAATGCTTTATACCAATCATATAATCTAGACCAAGTGTTAATTTTGAAATGATGTAAAAGAGGAAAAATAATTTTTTAAAGATTTTATTTTCATTTATTGGACAGAGAGAAACACAGCTAGAAAGGGAACACAAGCAGGGGGAGTGAGAGAGGGAGAAGCAGGCTTTCTGCTGAGCAGGGATCCCAATGCAGGGCTTGATCCTGGGACTCTGGGATCATGACCTGAGGCGAAGGCAGATGCTTAACGACTAAGCCACCGAGGCGCCCCAAGGAAGAAGAAATAATTAAACATGAAGGAAAAGGAACACTGGATAAGGATGAGAAAAAAATATTCTTATTAGTGAATCAATTTGGCGTAGTTTCATAAAACACTGATGAGAAGAATTCTGAGGCCAACCTTAGCTCAGTAGGAAAGAATGATTTAACAGGTAAGTGATATCAGCTATGAGCACAAGAATGAGGAGTACTGCTTCATATAGTGACTTATTGATCCTAATTCCAGTCTTCTTTTTACATCTATACCTTTGTGTGGCCTGAAGGAAGAAAGAGTGAACTTCTCCATTGATTGACTTGAGGTTGGCTTGTAACCCATTCTGACCAATGGCATATAGGTAGAAGTATGTAATTTCTGAGCCAAGAACTTAATATCCTCCTGTGTTTCCACTTGCTCTCTAAAATTTCTGCCATTCTCATGAGAAGAGCATACCTCAGGTAGTACTCTAGTCCCAGGAGAAGGATAACAGATACAAGAAAAAGGTCATCCTGGTCTCCACAACCTGAAACAGAGTTGCCCCAGGCATCCCATGGTCCAGCACAGAGTGAAAAGCAAAGCCACAGGGCTGAACTCAGTCTACATCAGCTGAACTTCCACCAATCTTTAAAGAGGCATGAACAGTTACAAATGTTTGTTGTTTTAAGTCATGGAATTTCTGGGCAATGTTATGCAATCAGAATTAATCAATATATGTTACAAGTGCCAGACACTGACCACTCATAAAGTATAATGGATGAAAAGAAAAAAACAAAACGTAATCTAGAAAACAAAAAGGATGGGAGACCATCACACAAAGGAAGAGATTCTTGAGCAATAGAAAAAAATAAGAATAAACATATCTAATGTGACTTTTTTAAACAATCAAGATACATGAACTATATTCGGATGTGTGACTATATTTATGTGAAAAATATTAAAAATTACAAAACAACATTTTTACATAGGAATTGATTTATTTTAAAATCAGAAAAAAATAAACTGGAACAGTGCCCAATAATATACATTAATGGCCATTAATAGTCTCTAAAATTATAAACTTGAACATGATGTCTATTATAAAATTCTATTGTATTAGAATTAAAGGGATGTCTGAGTTTGAAGGAGGTGATTTTTCACAAAACAAAAGTAGGCATTATTTCAAACAGTAAAACCATATAATTTAGTGACAATAAAGTATGTAAAGATGTAAATAGGTTTTTCATGGTAAATTTTAGAATGGCAATTTTTCAGATGAGATAAAATAAGAAGGCTAATTTGAAACACCTACTGAATTATTGAGAGAGTTGTCAGACCCCAGCTAATATATAGGAGCAAATATTGATTTAGCATGATTATGTATCCAACCCAAATTTTTCATATTTTCATAAATATGCAAGTGTGAAAGCAAATAAAAAGAATAATGAGAGGGTCAGGAGTATGCAGGAATCAATAGTTGATGTGCTTAGAGTGGTCCCAGGCTAATTTTCTGTCACTGATGTTACTGAGACTCGAGCTCGAGGATTCCCACCTTCACTTGCATGAGAACAATTTGGGAAGCCTTTTAAAATATAGGTTTCTATAGAATCAATAGATTCCATTGGTCTGATATTGGTTGTTTTTCTTCAAAGATCTCAATGCCATTTTAAAGTGTAACCAGGGTAAATAATCATAACTACTTTGACCTGTTCCAAGTATATGTAAGTCAGTTAATGATTAATTACAGTTAGCGGCTGACTCTCCAGTCCCAGGCTATTCCCAGTCTCATTGCATTCAGTTTACTAGATCAGGTGGTCTAGCCATCAAAGTCTGATGGGCACCTGGGTGGTTCAATTGGTTAAGTGTCTGCCTTCAGCTGGGTCATGATCCCAGGATCCTGGGACTGAGTCCCACATCAGGCTCCCTACTCCACCTGCTTCTCCCTCTCTGTCATGAATAAATAAATAAAATCTTAAAAAAAAAAACACAAAAACCTGGAGAAACTGTCATGCTATTCGTTGACAAAATAATACTGTGCTATGTTTGTAAACTGTGTCTCACAGTAGTTAAAGTGGATTATGTAACAAATAAAGGCAAAATACTACCACCTTATCCTTTAAAGTTATGTGCTATATCTGTAGAAATGATTTTTGCAAAAAAGTACTAGGTTCCAAAGATATGAAGCATATATGAAACTATACAGTTTCAGCATTGTGCTATGGAAGGGACTAAGCAACAGAGATCTTAAATGTTATAGGATCAACTTCTGGAATATAGAATACATTTTAAATATAGATAATATAATATCGAATATTGAATTTACAGGTGATTTATAAAAGACATGGAAAAATATTAGCTGAATATTGATGAACATCTAGGATTAGGAGCTGGGTACATGAAATACAAAAAGGCACAGAACTAACCCTTTCACCGAAAAGAAGGAAGGAAGGGAGGGAGGGAGGAAAGACCAAAAAAAAAAGAGAGGTAGGGAGGGAAGAAGAGAGAATAAAAAAGAAAATATTTTTCCTTCCAATTTTAGAGAAAATCAAGCAAGTAAAAACAATGAAACAATTTGAAATTCACTGTTTGCCAACTTTGCTGCTTGATTGAAGTGATTACATTAGAAAACTCTTTTTGGAGTTATACTTGTACTTACAAATATAGAACATTTCTAATACCCTTTCAGTTACGTGTAGCCTGGAAACAGGAAGTACAACACAGGTAGTAAGACCCTGATCAGCATTAGCAAGAAAAAAAAGTTGAACAGTAAGCGCTGTGCTCTACCTGTTTCTCTTCCAAAGGGCAATCTTGATTATAACTCTCTGCAGACTTGGAACTTAAATATATGAGTAAAAGGGGTAAATTTATCAGCCTCTTCTGGCCACAGCTGGGCAGGTAATAGAACCCACTGGCAGCAGGAAACGAGCAGAAGGAGCCAGAGAGTTTCCTGCCAGGCCAACAGAGAGGAGAAGGAAGGAGAGAAAGAAAATGGTAACAGAAGCTTTTTCTGATGCCAGAAATTTAAGAGTGCCTTTGTTACAAGACACAAGCATTGATTTCCTGTTTCCATAACTTATGATTGGTGAGTTATTTTTACATTTATCTTAATGAGGTTACACCCTGCTCTGAGATTTCATAAGCCATTTTCCTGCCTATGAAACAAACCAAATACTCTTCTCTCCAATTCCATTTTTTTGTTGACCTTGGAGAAACTGACAAGAGAATGGTGTAGGTTACACATTAACCTAGGTACCTGTGATCCTATGGGGAGAAGGAGCAATTAGGCTTTGTTAAAAGCTGAGGAATTACTTGCCTCTGAGACTTGACTCAGTGTTATTTACGAACTTTTATTTGCACCTTGGAAAGTTTCATTTCCTAAATTGTGGAGGAAAAGTTTTCAAAAAAAAAAGTGTCAATAGGTATTTGGCCTTGCACAATGCATTGCAAATCAGTTTGACCCACATCTTGTGTGGGTGAATAAAATTCATGGAAAGTGATTCATTGTGGGCATCAAATAGTCAAATTAATAAAGAGCATAGCCTAGTAGACACAATATTCTCCGGCTATTACCTGCATGCTGCAGTGGACAGAGGAATTTGGAATGTGTCCTTTATAGCTGCTGTGCTGCTTCAGGCCCTGGCTTGGGAATTAAGGATCCATTCCTCTGCATAATGATATATGATTAGCACTGTGAGAGTAATTGAACTCTTCATTCTAGACAATCCCTTGCAGTGTCAGCAAGAAGCTGGAACAAACTGTGTCATTTAACAGAGTTATGCTGTAAGTGAGGAAAACCTCTGATCCCTGCACAATTAACTTCCTAATAATTTCAGGTTTTCAAGATTAAATGAGAGAATTAATATAATAGACCATGTAAATGTGCATCAGTGAAATAAAGCAAGGCAAAGGCACTAAAAGGGGTGGAAAATGTAAGGAAATTAACAATTGCTCACAAATATAATAAGAGACAGGTGTCAGGCTGTTAAAAGGATGATTGTTTTAACTGGAGCAGCTGAGGATGGTAAGTGTGCAGCTGTTACAAAGATTAGTCATGTAGTAACAGAATACTTGTTTTGCTGCACACTCTATATTACAACGAGCTCATAAAGTATCCTGGGAAGTGAAGTAATAATGACATTGACACCTATTTTACATAAGAAAATCCCATAATTTGGATAATTTTCGTAACTTTATGCCCTTAAAATCTCAGCAAACTGGCTTTATTATTTATGAAATTTCTCAATTTTCTTCATTTAATATATGAAATACTTCAATGACATTTAAGACAACAATAATACAATTGCAGTATGTTCCATTAAATTCAAAATGGTCAAATTTTGAAAGCAATTTGTTCTCTCTGATGTTTACTAGTTCCAAACACCCTTTTATTCTGGTAGTTTAGTTTTATCAAAATGCTGTTGTACTCAGTTTAGAGTGTAAAATTTGATGAGTGTTTCTCCTGGATAAGGACTAGATGATAGTTGGTTCAGTCTAAGACTCATGCAGACATCTAGGGAAAACATGAAAGAAAGGAGAGATTTCTTTGTAATTATTCTCAAATGAGTTTGTTTGTTGCAATACCATCTGACTAATTAGTGTCCTGTGTACAATGTGGAAGAACATAGAACAGAAAGAAAAAAATGCATCAAAATAGAGGTGACCGTATTGATGGCAGTCTGTGGTGTTCTCTTTTTTATGTTATTTATTTTTTTAAGATGTTATTTATTTATTTATTTACTTACTTACTTATTTATTTAACAGAGAGAAACACAGCTAGAGAGGGAACACAAGCAGGGGGAGTGAAGGGGGAGAAGCAAGCTTCCCGCCAAGCAGGGAGCCCGATGTGGGGCTGGATCCCTGGACTCCAGGATCATGACCCAAGCCGAAGGCAGATGCTTAACAACTGAGCCACCCAGGCGCCCTATGGTGTTTGCTTTTTAAAAGAGATTGAATTTGAGTCACTCATTCACAACTTACTGAAAAGAGTGTACATTCCTTAATGGAGGAAAGTGGGTTTATTCAGTGAGGTTTTTTCATAACATTCTGTTTTGATAAAGTACAAAATTTCTTCTTCATGCCTAAGTCAATACCATCTCTTATGAGTTCCATACACATTGGCAAGTGAGTGGTAGTTCTACCACGTATGTGAACTGAAAATTAAAATATCAATTTATTTAAGCTGATTAATTACTTTGAGAATCGATCTCAAAAACATTCTTAGGCAGCTTGCAACTTTGGAAACCCTTCTCTGTGTTTTATATGAATTTGATGGCTGGTTAAATAAACTTTACTCACCTTAACAATATTTAATTGACCAGACACAGAACACTAGCCATTAAGTTCTTCTTAGTGATTAGAAAACTTTGTTTCTACCTGAATAAATTTAAATAAAACATCCATCTTTTACTGTTAAAGTGAATTTGATATTGTGGAATTCAAATGCTTAGAATTTTATTCCTTGGGCTTTTTCTGTCCTGGTTTTGTTTGTGTATTTTTGGTTTTTGCTGGAGTGAGGTTGCTATGCAATTAAGCTTCCATGAGTTTTTAATAACCACTGGCCCATTGAATTTGGATCCAGCGTTTGCTAGACATGAACATTTTCTGGCTGATTCCCTTGCAGTTTCATATTTGAATAATGAGAGACCAATGTGAAGTGATGATGAATTTTTATATTACTAAACTACTCTTCTTATAAAGAAGGAAAAAGAAAAGCATTATATTAACTATGCTAAATAATTTTGGTTTAACTTTTTCTAAACATTTCTAAAAGTTAAACTTTTCTATACAGTCACTTTCTAAGTGAGCAGCTACCTCATTTGTGGATTCTAAAACCTTAATGAAATTTTACTTATAAGAAGGTGTGTAGAATACTTTAATGAAAAGTTATGTTGTTGCTGTTGATAAAGATGAGTTTCAAAGGAATACCTTCTGGGTGATAGCAGCATTTTGAGATGGTTGTGGCCTATTTAATAGGATGCTGTAATCAGTTGACTTTTTCATTATTATAATTATAACACAAACTACTCCAGATATTTTTTTATAGAGAAGATATATTTTTTAAAGATTTATTTATCTATTTGACAGAGAGGAACACAGGTAGAGGGAACACAAGGACGATGAGTGAGAGAGGGAGAAGCAGGCTTCCCGCCAAGCAGGGAGCCCAATATGGGGCTCAAACCTGGGACTCTGGGATCATGACCTGATCCAAAGGCAGACACTTAATGACTGAGCCACCCAGGTGCCCCAGATCTTTTGTTTTGTTTTGTTTTGTTTTGTTTTGTTTTGTTTTCATTAAAGTAATTGCCAGTTGAACAAATGAGCTGAAATATCGGAGTAAGTTTATAAATTCATAAAAATGTATGCTTGTAACCAAAAAGGCTATTATATTCAGTTCTAGTATCATAACAAATTTCAGAGCATAAAAAAACCACGCAGTTGGGTCCTAGAAGTCAGAAAATTCAGGCTTTATGTAATGTAATACATCAGCAACAAGAAAAAGGTGAGGCATTTTGAAATCCTGTAATTTGTTATATGTGCTTATGTCCCTTGCTTTACTCAAATGCATTTGTCGTTTACCTAACCTTTCCTCCCTTTCTCTCTGCCTGACATCTATTTCCAAAGATGTGCCAATGACATAAGAGTAGGCTTTGGTTTTTCTCATAGTTCTGTGCCCTGCCATGTCCAACAGATTGCCTTTCATTTAAAGAGTTCACAAATAAGTTTAAATGAATTGATCAGATGAACACCCATGTATTTCAAAACTGGAGAACAAAGTCAAGATAATGTATAGAAACCAAAGGGGAAGAATTTGTGTAGTGGAAAGGTGAAGGAAAGAAACTTTATGCTTGGATAGATAGTAACGGATGGGCAAGGGGTCGGGTGGTCAGCCAGGACCTCTCTGAATAGATGATATTTATTCTGAAAACTAAAGGGTGAAAGGAAGAAAGAATAGCCGATCAAAAAGTGGGAAGACATATATTCCACACAGAGTAAACATGTAACAGGAGGTGAGAGAAAACTTGGAATGTCTAGGGAAATGTCCAAGGAACTGGAAACAAAAGGGAGTGAGGCTAAGGAGTAACAGCGATTTGGCAGAAGATGAAGTTGGAGAAAAGAGGCAGTAGCAAGATAATGCAAAATCTGAGAAACTGGGGTGAAGATTTGATTCTAGGTGCAGTAGGAGAATGTTATACGGATTTCACGTGCAGCAGAGACCATGATCTAATTTACCTTAAAAGGGAAACAAAACAAAAACCTCTCTCTGGTTGCCATATGAAGAATAGATATTTTCCGAAGTATGGTTGACATATAACGTTACTTTATTTTCAGGAGACTTGACAAGTTTATACATTGTGCTATGCTCACCGCAAGTGTGGCTGCCATCTGTCACCATACACTATTACAGTACAATTAACTGTATTCCCTATGCTATACCCTTTCTCTCTCTTACTTATTCATTGCATAACTAGAAACCTAGAGGGCACCTGGCTGGTTCAGTTGGTAGAGTATGTAACTCTTGATCTTAGGGTCATGAGTTCAAGCCCCACATTGGGGGTAGAGTTTAGGTTAAAAAACAAACAAACAAACAAACAAGCAAACAAACCTTCTTTTCACCCATTTTGCCCATTCCCCTCACCTCCCTCCTTTCTGGCAACCACTAGTTTTTTTTTCTCTGTATTTATGGATCTGTTTCTGCTGTTTGTTTTATTCATTTGTTTTGTTTTCTGGATTCCACATATAAGCAAAATCATATAGTATTTGTCTTTTTCTATATGCCTTGTCTCACAGCATTATACCCTGTAGGTTTATCCATGTTGTTGAACATGGTAAGATCTCATCCTTTCTTTGTGGCTGCATAATGTTCGTGTGTGTGTGTGTACATATACACACCACATCTTCCTTATCCATTAGTCTGTCAGTAAACAGATTGCTTCCATATATTGGCCATTGTAATTAATGCTGCAGTGAACATAAGGGTGCATTTATCTTTTCAAACTAATGTATTTGTTTTCTTTGCGTAAATACTCAGTAGTGGAATTACAGATCATATGGTATTTCTATTTGTTAATTTTTTAAAGATTTTTATTTATTTATTTGACAGAGAAAGAGATCACAAGTAGGCAGAGAGGCAGGCAGAGGGAGAGGAGGACGCAGGCTCCCTGCCGAGCAGAGAGCCTGATGCAGGCATCGATCCCAGGACCCTGAGATCATGACCTGAGCCAAAGGCAGAGGCTTTAACCCACTGAGCCACCCAGGCACCCTATTTTTTTAATTTTTTGAGGAACCACCATACTGTTACCCAAGGTGGCTATACCAGTTTGCATTCCACCAATAGTACAAGAGGACTCCTTTTCACCACATCCTTGCTAGCACTTGTTATTTCTTAATATGCAAAAATTAGATTTTAAGAGAAACCAGAGTAGAGGTGAGGAAGTCAGTTGGAAGGCTGTGAAGGCATCTCTAATGTGAGATTACGGCAGTCTCAATTGGGGTAATAACAATGAAATCATGAAAAGTAGAGCTCTTTGACTGACTAGCATCTGATGAAGTTAGATGGTGAAATGGTAGTGGTGAAAATTAATGAACCACAGCTGACTTTTAGGTTCCAGGCCTAAGAAACAGGTGAAAGTTAATGTATTTACTCAGATGAGGAACCAAACAAAAAGGGAGGGAAAACCAAGGTTGGCTGGAAGTATGAATCAAGAGTTCACTTCTACATATGTTCATGTAGAGATACCTATTAGAGGACCAAATGGACATGGTTGTCCATGTGAATTTGGAGCTCAGAGAAGGATATCTTGCTGAGATATTAACTGGGAAATCATCAGCACAGTAAAGTATTTAAAGGAATGGCAATGTATGAAATCAGACAGGAGAGAGACAAAAGTAGAGAAAAGGTCCAAGTACCAACAGCAATCAGAAATGTCATCACTGTTGCTACAAGGTGTTATGTTTCTTTTTTTTTTCCATTTATGCGTTTTTTTTAATTAACATAGAATGTATTATTTGTTTCAGGTGTACAGGTCTGTGATTCATCAGTCTTGAATAATTCATAGCGCTCACCATAGCACATACCCTCCCCAATGTCTGTCTCCCCGCCACCCCTACCTCCCACTCACTTCCATTCCAGCAAACCTCAGTGTGTTTCCTGAGATTAAGAGTCTTTTAAGGTTTGCCTCCTCTCTGGTTTCTTCCCATTTCCTTTTTTTCCTCTTTTCACCCATGATCCTCTGCCTTGTTTCTGAAATTCCACATATCAGCGAGATCATTTGATAATTGTCTTTCTCTAATTGACTTATTTCACTTAGCATAATACCTTCTAGTTGCAACCACATAGTTGTAAAAGGCAATATTTCATTTCTTTGATGGTTGCATAATATTCCACATACTACAGAGTTGTGTTTCTATCCTAGGCAGACCTCCTTAAACCTTCCCAACTAGGATCAGCTACATGGACCAGGGCATAGCCATCATTGGGTCTTCCAGTGGATATAGGAGATTCATTGCTAATTGACTGGGGTATACATGTGGCTGGAAAAAATACCAGGTATTAATAATTTGAAGTTCCTGTCTTAGTGCTGCCAACATAGTTTTGATTCAGAAACATCAGGCTATCTGCCTCCAAATCCAAAGTCTAGTCTGCAACCTGGGGAAGAGAAAAACTTTTCTCTGTGTTAACATTCAATCTTTTTTTTTTTTAAGATTTTATGTATTTATCTGACAGAGAGAGATCACAAGTAGGCAGTGAGGCAGGCAGAGAGAGGAGGAAGCAGGCTCCCTGCTGAGCAGAGAGCCTGACGGGGGGCCTCGGGCCTTGATCCCAGGACCCTGAGATCATGACCTGAGCCCAAGGCAGAGGCTTTAACCCACTGAGCCACCCAGGCGCCCAGCATTCAATCTTATATAAGCCTTAAGTTTCCTGGCTGCAGCTGGTTAAAATTACCAATGAAATGTTGATGTGTTACATCCTGAGTCACATACTCTATCTTACCCACTACCCAGTAGGCAAGATTTTCCTTTGTTGATCAACATCAATCTCAGAAATGGATCCAAAGTTAATTCTGTCATAAATGAAAATGACTGATAAATACTACCTTTTCCTGAGGAATTTCTTTTCAGTAAAAATTTGGAAAATTACAGTGACCTTGAAAACATTAAAGGTGTAATTGAAGCCTTTAATTGTGGAATTTCAGGTGATTGCATTCAGGAGAGATTAACTGGGGTGAAGGGAGAAGAATATGGTGCTATCGGTAGCATTAATATATTCAATGAAAAACATTTTGGAAGCAGAGAACACAGATTTTGCTAAAATGCGTATCCTAGATATCCCCTTCATTGATTATGAAGCATGTTACTCTGACTCAACTGAATTCTATATAGAAGTACAAATGAGGTACCAAGCTTTTTCCTAACAAAATTGATTACTTTTTTTTTAGAGAACTGAAAAGTATGTGTCTCATAAGTTGAAAATAACAATGATGTGCCTCGGTGTTGTTTTATATTTATGCATTTATTTTTCTTACTCCAATAGAAAATTTAAAATTACTTTAAAAATTGCCTTCAGCACCCTTCCTCTTAGGAGAAACAGAAGCAACACACACTGAAATGACTAGATTTGAGAGTAGAGCAGAGGCCCTATTATTTGAAACACAGTTCAAGGCAACACTGACAATAAAGCCATGGGCTGGGGTAAAATTTAACTGACCCTTTCAAGGTTGAAAGAGGTCTTCAACCAAAATGTTTCTTTCTCAGTAAAGGAAGAGCTCTGCATTGAACTGATTTAACAGTAAAACCTCCTGAAATAGCTCTCACTGGGGAAAAATAAGCGAAAACAAAAACAACAACAATAAAAACCCAGTGCAATTGTGGTTAAGTAGACTTGTTGAGCTGTATTTTTCAAAGGATACAACAGAGGAGAGGATTTTTTTTTTAAGTAAAACAAGTCAGATGGACAATTCTTTTTTTTTTTTAAGAATAATGTTATTCCTTATTCCTGTTGTGTTAACTTTATTCAGTTGTATATACTTTTTATGAGATTTTAGACTTCTCTTATGTAATATTCAAATAAGAAGGCTCTACTTTTTAATACAAAAGGGTATTTATGGTTTGCTCTAATGCATTTATTATCAATGTCACTGACCTGCCTTCAGGGTTGAATCTACTAGAAAATGTTCTACTGCAGTAAATGAGTCATAGTAAATACATTAGCTATGTTTCTTGGGAAATGGAAAAAATTTTCTTTGGAAGTTGAGGATATGAATTTCATCCTAGTGAGGTATCCTTCACTGGCTCTTGGCCACTTTAGTAATAATCACATCAGATGCACAGGGCCATCGAACTGGACACATTAAAATCAGTGGGAGATTTGAAATTATTCTGCAAGGTGAGACTAGTGTGTCTTCTTGGTTTTAAAGTCAAGAACAACAAAAAATATTATGTGACTTCTACTAATTCAGGCTGGGAGCAAATCTGATTGGTGCACAAATCCCTCACAAGGAAATGTTAATAGAAGCCATAATTCTGACACTTCTTCGAGTTGTGGGAAGTGATTCACAGGTCACACAACAGACCTAGCTCCATTATGAATTTCACACTTGAGTAAAACAACACAGTTAAGCATTTACCACATGAATCCAACAGACAATTGGATTCAGTGATAACCAAAAAGGAAAGATGAATTTTTTAAAAAGATGAAAACTATAGAATATAAGGCTTCCTATCACCAAAAAAAGTCATTTTACCAAGGTATGTATTTATTGGATTTGATCATTTTGATCATAATTTATATGTACACAATGTGAACCATCAATAAGGCCAAAGCTTGTATCATTTGAATGAATTAAAGCACAAAAGTAATTTTCCAGATAATTCTATAAATGGCTATTTCTCTTGCCTGGAATCTGAATTAGGGTAAAAGTATTCTACTCTCTTTCCTTTCCTATTCCTAATTGTTATAATTATTTGTAGGTTTTGCTTAATTCTTCACTTTGACAATGTAGATTTCTTCCAATTATCAGATTTTCTCAAACAATTTTGTGATTCTTAAGAAGCCCATGTAAAGCACTGAACATATAGATCAGGAGAGCACCATACAAAGAGTGGACTTTGTTATGAATAAGTATTAGTATAACCACTGATTAAACTGTTAAATAAATGGACAGTAGCAGTTCAGAGTGAGACTAGCTTAGGAAAATGTGTCAGGAGAGGAAGAAAGAGAGAAATTACCCAGATAATAATTTGTTTGCCAGTTAATGGAAATTGATATGATTTTCAAAATATTATTTAATTATAATGTAAGAGTTTCACGTCACTTTTAACTACTTTCAACATAAAACATAATTTGCATGAATGCATGTGTGTGTGTACACACACATACACACACACACAGAACTTCACCCTTTTATCTTTTTTTTGTGTCTTTGTCTTAAGACCTGCATCTCGCCATCAATGAGATCTTTGGGCGGCATGAATTTTCTAGTTATCTAACATGAGTAATGGACTTATGTTCACTTAGCATTTTACTTTCTTTGCAAAGGAAACATATAGTCTAGTCTACATCAATGTCCTGTTTCATAAGCTAATACCTACAGCTGTATGCTATCCATCAGATGAGCAGATGTTGTTAACACATTTAACAAAATGTCAAAAAAAAACTATAAAGTGAAGATACTGGTTTTGACACATTTAACAAAATGTCAAAAAAAAACTATAAAGTGAAGATACTGGTATCCCTCAAAGCTAATTGTTACTGACTTGAGAATTCTGGAAACCTGTTCCAACAAAATCGTTTACCAAAGTATAATTGGAACCATGATAATTCAGACACAAACATTGATTTACTCAAAGCAAAGACCAAAAACATATGAATTAAAATGCTCAATTTTCTACTTAATTTGTGTGTATAAATGTGATCTAGGGTATATAACTTGTCCACATGAGAAAGCACCATTTTAATTGGAAAATATTTTTAAGAGGTTGAGCAATATATAGTCAACTTAGGATAGCCACAAAGAAAAGTATAACTGCTTGAGATCTAGATAAAGCAAAAGTAAAAAATGAAAATTAAAAAAAATAGTAGATTGAATTTGGTAGTTTTTGAAATGATTTTTTTGAAGAGATTTACAAGTAGTGGCCTCTTGCCTCCTTGCCTCGAACTGTAAAAAGTTGACTAACCCACACTAAGTCTCACCTCAGAAGGACATTTCCAAGAATTAGGAATGTGTTTGAGCTGTTTTTGCCATTTGATTTACTATTTGTGTAGTCAATTTTCTGGTAATATGCTGGGTGCAAGCACTCAAAAGCAAAGAACGTTATTTTCAACTCCATTTCCATCAGGATACTGAAAGATAGGAAGGTGAGGTTGAAATAATGCTACATTCTGTACTGTTCCCTGACTTGTCTCCTCCTTTTGCTTCTCATGTCCCCTCCTGCCCAGGGTCCTGTGTCATGGCCCATCCTGTTGACATAGTGTGATTTCACGACAGCCTGCTGCCGCCACACCTCTGATCTGTGTGCCCATTGTGCTTCTGTTCCCTATACTGTTAGGAGAAATCAATAATACTAGTTTTACTAAAGGGTTCCAGAGGGCTGAGAGTTTAAGGGAAGTTACTATCCAATCTGGTAGTATTTACACTTATAGAAGTTAAGAAACTTACAAGAGCTCTTCATATTCTCACTTCATAGGCATGGTGCTATTTATAGAGAAGACATTTTATTTATGTATTTACATAATCAGAACAAGGATTGAACATATAACACTGATTAATTTCATTCAGCATGCATGCACTCCATTCTTTTGGCAGTGAAGTCATAGAACCACTACTCTGATCTTGTTTAAACAAATGGGAAGCCTCATATGCTTTTTTGACAGTAGAGAGATCTTTAAAGATTTTGCCAAATAGATAAAGCCATGGAGATATTCAAAATTCAATCAGATATTATTATATATGCAAAAGTTTTATGATCCCAAAGAGATAAAAAGAATATGAAATGAATGCAGTAGCCCCCAAATTTGAAGATCTTCATAATTTGCAAAGCAGGCCATTTAAATATTAAGAGCCAAAGAAGTGTAGAGACTAGTAAAATATTGCATCATCAGTGGAAATTCCAGATTTCCATGATTAAATCTGGAAAATAATCTTCTGAGGCTACAAGGGCTGTGTCTCTAAACAGGACTGAGGAAGTCTCATCAGCATCATGAAAAGGAGCCCAGAGAATATTCTGTCAAATGTCCCTGGTCATTATACAGTCATAACCAACTGAGAAGATATCCTCCAAATTGTTTGGGATAATACCATTGTTTATTTAATAAATAAGATTCATTAAACCTTGGGAAAGAAAGGCCTAAGAGAATCAAACATATGGTGTCAATATTTTTGTATTAAGATATCTGGACCTTTAGTTTCTATGATGGGTCATGTTCACAGGTATTGGTCCTATTACAATAGCCTTGTGATTTCAATTTAATATGTATTACTGCATAATTGATTTCAACTTGTGATTTAAAGTTGAAAAGTATAAATGAAAAGTATTGGACATTGAGTAGAACTTACAAATAGCCATTTCAGTAAGTTTAATAAGTAAAAGTATTCCTTGAGTACTTGAAAGTTCGTCAGTCAGAAAATCAAATTACTTTAAACATACATTTGAATATATTAAATGAGAATTTAATTTAAAATATTTACTAATCTTTAAGATTTAAATAGTACCAACTATTAATTAAAGATCTTTTTAAAGTAGTATTGAATTCCTCTAGTATCACAATATAAATTGATTTATAAATCTAACAAAACTAAATTTTAATACGTGTAACTTTAATAAATTTCTTTTTATGTACTCTTTTTTTAAGTTTTTATTTAAAGTCCAATTAGTTAATACAATGTATTATTAGTCTCAGGTGTACAATATAATGATTCAACAATTCCATACATCACCTTGTGCTCATCACAAATGCCCTCCTTAATTGCCATCCCTCCACTCACCTCCCCTTTAGTAACCAGGTTTGTTTTCTGTAGTTAGAAGCCTGTTGCTTGGTTTGTCCCTCTCTCTTTTATTTTCCTTTGCTTATTTGATATATTTCTTTAAATTAAACATATGAGTGAAATCATATGGTATTTGTCTTTCTCTGACTTATTTCACTTTAGCATAATACTCTCTGGCTCCATGCATGTTGTTGCAAATGGCAAGACTTCATTCTTTTCATGGCTGCATAATATTCCATTGTCTATGTGTATATATATATCACTTCTTCTTTGTCCATTCATCAGTTGATGGACACTGGGCTGTTTCCATAATTTGGTTATTGTAAATAATGCTGCTATAAACCTCAGGGTGCATGTACCACTTTGAATTAGTACTTTTTTTTTTATCCTTTTAGGGTAAATACCTGAATCATAGGGGAGTTCTACTTTTAACTTTTTGAGGAACTTCCATGCTATTTTCCTCAGTAGCTGCACCAGTTTGCATTCCCACCAATAGTGCACAAGTGTTCCTTTATCTCCACATCCTCACCAACACTTGTTTCTTGTGTTTTTTATTTTAGCTGTTCTATGAGGTGATATCTCATCGTAGGTCTGATTTGCAATTTCCCTGATAGAAGAGTGACATTGAACATCTTTTCATGTCCACTTTGGAAAATATGTCTCTTTCTTTGGACAAATGTCTGTTCATGTCATCTGCCTGTTTTTAAATTGGATTATTTGGGGGTCTTGGGTGTTGAGTTTGAGAAGTTCCTTATAGATTCTGCATATGAACCATTTATCAGACATCATTTGCAAGTATTTTCTTCCATTCAGCAGGTTATCTTTTAGTTTTGTTGATTGTTTCACTCACTGTGCAGAAGCTTTTTATTTTGACATAGTCCCAATAGTTTATTTTTGCTTTTGTTTCCCTTGCCTCAGAAGACCTATTTAAGAAAAAGTTGCTATGGCTGATGTCATAGAAATTACCGCCTGTGCTTTCTTCAAGGTCTTTTATGGTTTCACCTCATATTTCAGGTCTCAGGTTCTTAATCCATTTTGAGGTTATTTTTGTGTCTGGTGGAAAAGAATGGTCCAAGTTTCATTCTTTTTGCATGTTGCTGTCCAGTTTTCTCAATACCATTTGTTGAAGAGACTGTCTTTTTCCCATTGAATATTCTTTCCTGCTTTGTCAAAGATTAATTGGCTATGTAATTATAGGTTCATTTCTGGGTTTTTTATTCTGTTCCATTGATCTATGTGTCTGTTTTTGTGCCAGTAACATGCTGTTCTGATTGCTACAGCTTTGTAATATAACTTGAAGTATGCAATTGTGATGCCTCCAGCTTTGCTTTTTTATTCCTTAATTCAGTCAAATTTGATATATGGAGAGACATATATTTGAAGATATATTATCCACTCAATTTGGAGCAGTAATTCATAATTTAATGGTTTTTTAAAAAAACAAGCAAATAATCATGAGAAACAATTAAATTTTATTTTAACATAAAGCATACACATTTGTCTTTCTTTACATATACTCCTTTGCTTTGATTATAAGTTACTAGATTACTGTTTTCCACATTCAGAAATTCATTAGCTAAAATTTCCAGTTTTATTTATTTAAAATTATCTAAGAATGTAAAGATACTAACACCATAATCAGAATCTAGAAACTGTCAACTGATAGTCCTTGTCTCAGTCTTGCTCAATTCTTGCCTATACCTAGAGACCCTTTTTTTTAATGACTCATCTTTACTGAGTTTCTTCACAGCATTTTATATGGTTTTCATAGGAACAAAAATAAATCTTTTACTGTATCTAGGTACATAGGTAGATGTGCACATATATCATGATATATAATAAAAGTGTATATTATAGAATCCAATGAAATGTAACCTTCTTATTTCAGTCTTTATATCAAAACCATAGATAACTAACCTTATGATTTGTCTAAACTGATTTCTGTCTATTAAATTCTTGGATATATTCAGCAAATCTGCAAGAACCAAAGGAAGGAAAGAAGAGAGGAAGGAAAAGACAACTCATAAGTTGAAGCACCACTATTTTTGACTCGTGTCAGAATGGCAATAACAAATATCATTTGCACAGAAGTAATGTGCTAGGGCCAGCTCACAGAGGCTGATAAGAGTCCATTCTTAAATTTTCAGAAATTTTGGAAATCAGTTACTAAACATAGCCATTATCAAAAATTTAATTATATAAACTTAAGATTAAATAAGTTACATTAAAAACAAAGACACTGAATACTCCAAACTCATTACTTTGTAATTGCTTTAATGCATTTTGCTAATATCTATGCTCTCAAAATTGTTTACATTTGTTACATATTTATTGTGGAATAAGCTGTAACAGTGTCCTACTGATATCTCTTCCCAGTTCTTCTCAGTGATCTCATGATTATACCTTGAAGTCAGCCATGGCAGAAGTATTTACACCATGGAAACTGGAAAATGCAGCAAATGAAGTCATTTCTTTTTTGGGTTGTGTGGCAGGGGTGCCAGGCATAGCTATTAAACACTTACCAGCATACCATTGTATATAAAGCATAATATATTACTCAAATGTACACTATGCACATATTTTTGTCATGTTCTTAAAGTATTGAAAATTTTTGGACCATGACCCTTCAGAACGTACCTGTAGGTCATTTCTAAATGTATTATCCCAGTACACTCAAGAAGAAAGAAAAGTACTTTGGCAGGCTCAACGAGAAATCTATAAAACACCCTGCTTCCAGTCCAGACTTGACCCATTAAATTACATTCCATTAATTGTTAAAAATAACTGTCAGCATATATTTTCAGTTGTTGGATGAGAGACTAAATGACTTCATGATATATACATACATATATGTAACTTTTATAAACAGAATGGAGAAAATTCCCATGGGAACATACTGAAATGGGCACATACCAAAATGGGCCCAAAATTAAATATAGGAAGCAGCAGTCTCTCCCTTCCCAACCTCAATCCTCTTATACAATCACGTGTGTTTCTCAGAAAGATACTTTGTTTACCTTCTCAAGACTTTTACTGGATTCCAGACTTTTATTGGGCTGAGATAATGGGTGAAATGTGCCTACAAAATCTAAATTAGTTTCTGTCAGAAAAAACAGAGCTACCTTTGGGGAAAAAAAATAAGAAAGGAAGCAATCGAGAGTATGGTAAGGTGGTAGGCTAGAGTTTCAAGAGATATCAGGGAAAGAAATGTGCAAAATAACTACCACTATGACTTTAGGGAGAGGTATATATAAAAGAGATTTTAAGTTAACAGCAATATAGTAATTCTATAACAGGTACTGTTCTAAGTGGCTTATATGTGTGATTTTAACTTGGTTGTCAAGACAACTGTAAGATAGTCATACAACTTTAATAGCCTCTACTTAATAAATGAGAAACTCTGAAACTTTGAAAATATGTAGCTTGCCTAAGGTTAATCAGATAAAATTGAAACGTAACACCCATGGTTTACTTATAAGCTATACCTTATAGTCATATCAAAAAAATATTTACAGGGACGCCTGGGTGGCTCAGTTGGTTAAGCAACTGCCTTCGGCTCAGGTCATGATCCTGGAGACCCAGGATCAAGTCCCACATCGGGCTTCCTGCTCGGCGAGAAGCCTGCTTCTCCCTCTCTCACTCCCCCTGCTTGTGTTCCCTCTCTGGCTATGTTTCTCTCTGTCAAATAAATAAAATCTTAAAAAAAAAATATTTACAGAAAACATCAACAGAGATACTTTCTAATACTTTTTGAATTAAGATTTGTTTCTTTTAATCATATTATCATATTTGAACTAACATTAATGGAGTACAGTTTTATTCAGATTATACAAGTAAAATTAAAAGAATCTAAAAAGTAATGTCTTAGTTGCTGTGATGTTCAAAAAAATTAAATATAAAATGGATTGTACTATTTAGTGTACTTGGCTAAAAGATGAAAATTTGAAAAAATTCCTTTTGCAAAGTGCAGTTGTTGTAACTTATAAGTATACAGTTTTGCACATCAAAACCTCTACAGATGGTCTCATAATCTTCTTTTAATGTGGAGTGCTAAGAGGAAAACCTTGTAGGCTGGATAAGACTTAAAGAATATAAATTCAGAGTTTATTTTGCATTGGGAAAGAAATTAAAAGAAATAAAGCCTAATGTTTCTATGCATATGCTATCCTTGGAAAACATTCATATAAGTTGGTTGTGGCCAAAGTCCAGTCTTTGACCTGTACGCAAAAGTTGATGTTCTAGAAATGCTGGAAATTAATGACATGGGTACTCCCTTTAAGCATTAGTAGCAAAGTACCAGAAAACGGTTAGAGGTAAAGTAAGAGATGAACCTGGGCTCAAAAAAAAAGTCAACTTGAAGACTAACAATCTGAGATTGGAATCTTCGCTTTTACACAGTCACTGTTTTCACCTCCATGTCCTGGTAGCCTCTGTCTGCAAAGGGGAACAGTGTTTCATCAAATCTAAGATGTTATATAAGATGCACCATTAGTTCATGTAGAGATGATTTTTAAAAATCATCCAATTGAAATGGCACAGTGCTTTCTTATGATTTAGAATTATTTCAT
Organism: Spilogale gracilis; assembly: GCA_004023965.1. Classification (NCBI taxonomy): domain Eukaryota; kingdom Metazoa; phylum Chordata; class Mammalia; order Carnivora; family Mephitidae; genus Spilogale; species Spilogale gracilis. The sequence continues at coordinate 25,548 of PITA01015016.1, read as the reverse complement.
ATTTGTTGGAAAAATATATTTATATATGTGTATAATAAAAAATGAAAATGAAAATAGTAACGGAATTACAGAGCTTCACAAGATCTTACTTCTTAGGATAACTTCCAACAAAGTCTTTGTTACTTCTGTTTTCCCATAAAATATTGCCCTTTAGTGCCATTGAGAACACTGGTGGTGCTCCTAAAATATGACTCAATATTGTCTTAGGGGTGTTATTCCAAGCTTCTGACATCCTGAAAGTTTTTTTGTTGTTTTTGTTTTGTTTTTTTGTTTTAATTATTACTTAAATTTTTTTTTCAGTGTTCCAAGATTCATTCCCCATTCCCCACACCCAGTGCTCCACGCTTTGGGCGTCCCTAGTACACACCACCAGGCTCTCCCATCCCCCACCCCCTCCCTCCAAGTCCCTCAGTTTGTTTCTGTGTCCAAAGTCTCTGTTGTTTTGTTTCTCTCCCTGGATTACCCTACTTCCCATTTACTTTCCTTCTCCCACTGTTCTCCAGGTTACCCCTCATGCACCACAAGTAAGGGAAACCATGTGATACTTGGATATTCATCCTTTCTGATGGAGGCAATGGAATACTATGCCTCCATCAGAAAGGATGAATATCCAACTTTTGTAGCAATATGGACTGGACTGGAAGAGATTATGCTGAGTGAAATAAGACATCCTGAAAGTTTTGATGCTGGTGTTTCTTGATCTTAACTAATGCTGACAATGGAGAACTTCAGGTAGCACTCACGACCTTCTACTATATAGACTAAATGTTTGCATTTCCTCAAAATTCTTATGTTGAAAGCTAATCCCCACTGTGATGGTGGTATTTGGGGTTGGGAGTTTTGGGAGACTATAAGGTCATGAGGGTAGAGCCCTCATGAATGGAACTGGTACCCCTATTAAAACACACCCCAGAGAGCCCCATTGCCTCTTCCATCATGCAGAGCCCCCTTGCCCCTTTCATCATGCTACAAGATAGCCATTCTGTGAATCAGACACTAAATCTACCTGTGCTTTGTTCTTGGATTTCCCAGCTTCCAGAACTGTAAGAAATAAATGTCTGCTATGTATAAGCCACCCAGCCTCTAGTATTTTTGTTATAGAAGCCCAAATTGACTATAACACCGTCCTATTAAGGTCTTTAGGTAGTTTATTATTGAGATATGGAAGATTTTAGCTTTCCCATCATGCAGGCAGAAACAACAGCTAGAATCAAATATGCTCAAGCAATAACACATCATCACTTACACATGGTCAGACTCCATTTTAAGATTCCATCAATTTTAAGGTATATCCCAATTTCAGAAAAGTTAACAGGTGGAAAAAAGTAGCTTTAGAGCCAGTGAAGTTAAGGATTTGAGCTTGCCTATTATGCTAATTCCTGAGCAGTTAGGATTTTTGACACAATTTTTTGGTCATTAGAGTGAAACAACTGTTGATTGATTTAACCCATCTATGTGACTTTTCCTTTCTTAAAAATACCAGCCTTCTTGCCCTCAAATCCACTGTGTTGGAGTCCCTACATTGTCTTCCATGCTTGGGTCTAAAAAGTTGTAGTGTCAGCAGTTTGTCTTCCCAGTTTCTTTTGGGCAAAGTCTACTTTGTAAATAAACCCGTCTTCTCTCAGAAAGGGATCTTTTTTTTTTTTTTTAACCAAGTAGTAAAACACATAATAAAGTACTTCCCAGTTTAAAGTTGAAGAGTACAAATCCTTAATCCCTTCTCTAAAATCTTAGGACAGAAATGTTTCAAAAATTGTAATTTTCTTTTAATTTTATAAAGATATGACTTAGGTACCATATCCTATGTAACCCCAATAGGGTCTAGCATGGAACCCTGTAATCAAACTTGTTAATTTTTTGCACTACAATGTATTCATTGTAATAGGAATAAAGACTATATGTGGTCTTATGTAAATTTATGTAAATAGGCTGGATTTGGCCACCAAATGAAACAAGAGCAGGTAAGCTTTGCCACCAAGTGAGTTACATAAATCCTTTAGTTTCCCAAGCTAATGGAACTCAGACTTGCAAATAAAGGGTTGTGGACATAGGCTTAGCATAAATATTCCAGTTTTTGCATAGAGTCTTAGATATCAGCTAGAAGGTGACTCATGTTTTAGAAGGATGAGGGAAGTGCCAGGTTTTCTCCATTTCCAGGTAATCACATTATATTTGGAGAAATGAAACAAATCCACTCGAGGTTGACCATATGGCTCTGAAAACTGGCCGCATTGCATTATCTACTTCCTTCTTAAGTTTCCTCATCTCGGTAAATAGCATCACAAACTACCGAATTTCTCAAGCCAAAAACCTTATTGTTGTCCTTGATTCCTTTCTCATCTCTCATCATGTCAAGAAGTCTTACCAACTCTACTTCTAAATATGCCCTTTTGGAGCATATGTTACAGGACATCTAGTCTTTCCATCTCTACAGCAATCACCTCAATCCAAGCCACATCACATCTTCTGAAGTGAAATAGCTTCCTATCTCATGTCCTGTTTTGCCTGTCCTCTCCCAGCAGCCATTGCTCACCTAATAGCAATGGTGATCTTTAAATTGCAAGTCAGATGTCACCTTCACCTGTTTAAAAACTCCAAAACTCTTACCGTGACCTGGCTCTCTCCTCCTCCCACTCTCCCTTCACTTACCGTGCTTTATTTACCTCCATCAGCTTTCCATTCTGCAAATATTCAAGTTTCTTTCTCCTTTACAGCTTTTTCATTTGCTGTTTCCTTGGGAATGCAGCTGGGGACACTGAAGCCTGGGACCTTTGCCTCACTGTCTTCTTCTCGTCCTTTAGTTGTCAGCTTGGATGTCAGTTCCTGATTATGTACTTCCCTGATTCCTAATTCAAAGTAGATCTAACCTCTAGTCACTCAGTGGATAACCTTGATTGATTTTGAGGGGGAGGAGGTATTTACCATTTTGAAGTTCTCCTGGTGAATCTTTTCTTATTTACTTGGGTGTCTCTGCCTTCTAAACTGTAAGCTCCATACAGGCAAGGACTATCCACAATTGTTACTCCACTGCCCAGACTGTTGCCTGGCATGTAGTGAAGATTCTTTAAATATATTTCAAATGAATGTATAAAAGTCAAATAATTGATGGTGTAACATGATAATTCTATTATTGCCATCATTCGGATTATTGAAGTTCTTAGTTCACACAAATTAGAGTAGACTGTGGACATTTCAAAGAATGGTGGTATGTCCAGAATACCAGAGCGTGGGGATATTTTTTAGTTAATTTGATATTTTGGCCATCTAAATCACTACTATGATATATAGACTAACCCATCTATACCTTGGGTTACATGAATGTTATCTATGAGACATTATGCTGTAGGACTTATATAACATCATTTTAACTTTCTGTCAACTGAAAAAAATTAAGTGATTTGCCCAGTGTCTCATACCTGGAATGCAGTTGCACTAGGTTTAAATCTCAGATTCCTCAGAGCACAGACCTGAGGAAATGAATGTAATCACTCAATTTATATTGAAAGACATTTAACCTTCTTTCAATGATTCAAATGCAATTATGAAAATATTACTATTCGATAGCACAATGAAGAAATAGTTATTTGAACTGTATGAGTTTTTTTTTTAAGATTTTGTTTATTTATTTGACAGAGAAATACAGCCAGAGAGGGAACACAAGCAAGGGGAGTGAGAGAGGGAGAAGCAAACCTCCTGCCGAGCAGGGAGCCCGATGTGGGGCTCGATCCCAGGTCTCCGGGATCATGACCTGAGCCGAAGGCAGTCACTTAACCAACTGAGCCACCCAGGTGCCCCTGAACTGTATGAGTTTTAAAGAATGTGAAGATAGAAGAGTTTCTTTCTTTCTTTCTTTCTTTCTTTCTTTCTTTCTTTCTTCCTTCCTTCCTTCCTTCCTTCCTTCCTTCCTTCCTTCCTTCCTTCCTTCCTTCCTTCCTTCCTTCCTTCCTTCCTTCCTTTAAGATTTTATTTATTTATTTGACAGAGAGAAACACAGCCAGAGAGGGAACACAAGCAGAGGGACTGAGAGAGGGAGAAGCAGGCTTCCCGACAAGCAGGAAGCCCCATGTGGGGCTCGTTTCCGGGTCTCCAGGATCATGACCTGAGCCGAAGGCAGTTGCTTAACCAACTGAGCCACTCAGGTGCCCCATAGAAGAGTTTATTATTCTTTACACTGGAAAGGTTATCTTTTCTGTGCAAAAATCCTGAAAGTTAGAACTGCCAGGTTTATTTCCTCTTATGCTTATAGAAGACACAAATAAATTAAGAAAATGATAAAAAATCACCTGGTTTGTAAGGCTATCATTTTAATAAGGAACCAGAATTCTTGCTTTTTTTAATTCTAATATATTCCCTACGCTTTTTTTAATTCTAATATATTCCACTGTATAACATACAGTGTTAAATTAGTTTCAGATGTACAATATAATGAATCAATGATTCTATACATTGCTCAGTGCATATAATGATAAGTGTACTCTTCAATCTCCATCACCTATTTCACCCACTCCCCCAGCCCACCTCCCCTCTGATAACCATTAGTTTGTTCTCTATACCTTAGAGTCTGTTTCTTGATTTTCTCTGTCTCTCTTTTTTCCCTTTATTTGTTCTGTTCCTTAAATTACACATAAGAATGATTGTATGGTTTGTCTTTGACTGATTTATTTCTCTTTGCATTATACCTTTTAGGGCCATCCATGTTGTTGCAAAACATTTCATTCTTTTTTATGGCTGAATAATATTTCTCTCTCTCTCTCTCTCTCTCTCTCTGTGTGTGTGTGTGTGTGTGTGTGTGTGTACCACTTCTTTATCCATTCATCTATGAATGGGCACATGATTTGCTTCCATAATTTGGCTTTTGTAAATAATGCTGCAATAGTGGTGCATATAGCCTTTCAAATTAGTGTTTTCATATTTTGGGGGTAAATACAAAATAGTGAGATTACCACATCACATGGCAGTTCTATTTTTCAACTCTGAGGAATCTCCGGGCTGCACCAGTTTGCATTCCCACCAACAGTGCAAGAGGGTTCCTTTTTGTCCGCATCCTCGTCAACACTTGTTTCTTGTGTTTTTAACTTTAGCAATTCTGACAGGTGTGAGATGATATCTTATTGTAGTTTTCGTTTGCATATCCCTGATTATGAGTGATGTTAAATATCTTTCATGTGTCTGTTGGCCATCTATATGTCTTCTTTAGGAAAATGTCTATTCATGTCTTTTGCCCATTTTTTTTAAATTGGATTATTTGGAGGGGGTTGCTGTTAAGTTTGATAATTTCTTTATAGATTTTGGATATGAACCCTTTATCAGATATATCATTTGCAAATAGCTCCCATTCAGTAGGGTGTCTTTTAGTTTTCTCAATAGTTTCCTTTGCTGTGCAGAACTGTTTCTTATTTTGATGTAGTCCCAATAGTTTATTTATGCTTTTGTTTCCCTTGCCTCCAGAGTCTATCTAGAAAAAAATGTTGTTATGGCCAATGTCAGAGAAATTACTGCCTGTGCTCTCTTTAAGAACTTTTATGGTTTCAGGCCACACATATAGGTCCCTACTCCATTTTGAGTTTATTTTTGTGTATGGTGTTAGAAAGTAATCCAGTTTCATTGTTTTGCATGTAGCTATCCAGTTTTCCCAGCATCATTTGTTGAAGAGACTGTCTTTTACCTTTTGCATATCCTTGCCCTTTTTGTCAAAAATTAATTTACCATATAATCGTAGGTTTGTTTCTGGGTTCTCTATGTTTTATTGATCTATATGTCTCTTTTTGTGCCAATATCATACTGTTTTGATTACTGCAGCTGTGTAGTCCAACTTGAAATCTCGAATTGTGCTCCCTCCTGGTTTGTTTTTCCTTTTCAAGAGAGCTTTGACTGCCTGGGGTCTTTTGTGGTTTCAAACAAATTTTAGAATTGTTCTAATTCTGTAAGAAAAGCTTTTGATATTTTGATAGAGAATGCATTAAGTCTGTAGATTGCTTTGGTAGTATGGACATTTTAACAATATTTGTTCTTCTACTCCATGAGCATGGAATATCTTTTCATTTGTATGTGTCATCTTTAGTTACTTTCGTTAGCATTTTATAGTTTTCAGAATATATATGTTTGACCTTCTTAGTTAACTTTATTCCCAGATATTTTGTCATTTTTGTTGTAATTGTAAATGGGATTGATCCTTTAATTTCTCTTTTTACTGTCCCATTATTAGTGTATACATATGCAACATATTTCTGTACATTGATTTGGTATCCTGTGACTTAACTGAATTCGTTTCTAGCAGTTTTTTGGTCGAGTCTTTCAGGTTTTCTATGTAAAATATCATGTCATCTGCAAATGGTGAAAGTTTTTCTTCTTCCTTGCTGATTTGGATGTCTTTTGTTTCTGTTTGTTGTCTGATTGCTGTGACTTGGATTTCCAGTACTATATTGAATAAAGGTAGTGAGGGTAAATATCTCTGTCTTGGTTCTGACTGTAGAAGAAAAGCTCTCAGTATTCCCTATTTAGGATGATATTAGCTGTGGTTTTTTCATATATGGCCTATATTATATTGAGGTATGCTTCCTCTAAACCTAATTTGTTGAAGGTTTTTTTTCTCATGAATAGATGTTATGTTGTACTTTGTCAAATGCTTTTTATCCTTTCTCTTATTGATGTGATATATCATTGTGAATATTGAACCACACTTGAATCCCCAGAATAAATCCCACTTGATCGTGGTGAATGATTTTTTTTCATGTACTGCTCAATTCTATTTGCTAGGATTTTGTTGAGGCTTTTGGCATCTATGTTCATCAGAGATATTGGCCTATAGTTCTCTTTCCTTTCCTTTCCTTTCTTTTTTTTTCTTTTTTTTTTTTTTTTTGGTGGTGACTTTATCTGGTTTTGGTATCAGGGTAATGCTGGCCTCATAGAATGGATTTGGAAATTTTCCTTCCTCTTCTATTTTTTCTGGAATATTTCTTAAAGAATAGGTATTAATTCTTCTTTACATTTGGTAGACTTCATCTGTAAAGCCAATGGCCCTCGACATTTGTTTATTGGGAATTTTTTTGATTGCTGATTCAACACCATTGTTGATAATCTGTCAACTCAAATTTTCTGTTTCTTTCTGATTCAGTTTTGGGAGGGTATATGTTTCTAAGAATTTGTCCATTTTTTCTAGGTTATCCAATTTGTTGACATATATGTTTTCATTATATTCTCTTATAATCCTTTGTATTGCTGTGGTGTAGATTGTTATTTCCTGTCTTTCATTTCTAATTTTGAGTCCTCTTTCCCTCTTTCTCTTTCTCTCTTTTTTGAATGAATCTAGCTAAAGTTTATCAATTTTATTGATCTTTTCAAAGAATAATCTCTTTGTTTCATTAATCTGTTTTCTTGGGTTTTGTTTAGTTTCTATTTCATTCATTTCCACTCTACTTTTATCATTTTCTTTCATTTACTAGTTTTGAGTTTTGTTTGTTCTTCTTTTTAGCTCCTTTAGGTGTAAGGTTAGGTTGTTTATGTGAGATTTTTGTTGCTTCTTGAGGTAGACCTGTATTTAGCTATATACTTTCTCTTAGAACAGCTTTTGCTGCATCCCAAAGATTTTGCACACAATGATTTTCATTTTCATTTGTCTCCATGTATTTTTTTATTTCCTCTTTGATTTCTTGGTTGACACATTCATTGTTTAGTAGCATGTCATTAATCCCCATGAATTCGTGCTTCCAGATTTTTTTCTTGTTAATTTCTAGTTTTATAGTGTTGTGGGCAGAAAATATGCATGGTATGATTTCAGTCTTTTTGAATTTGATGGGGCTTGTTTTGTGACCTAATATGTGATCTGTTCTTGAGAATGTTCCATATGCACTTGGAAGGAATGTATATTCTGCTGTTTTAGGATGGAATGTTCTGAATATATCTGTGAAATCCATCTGGTCCAATGTGTCATTCAAAGCCACTGTTTCCATGTTGGTTTTCTGTTTGAATGACCTGTCCACTGATCTAAGTGAGGCGTTAAAGTCCCCTATTATTATTGTATTACTATTGATTACTTCCTTTATGCTTGTTATTAACTGCTTTGTGCATTTGTGTGCTCCCATGTTGGATACGTATTTACAGTTGTTATATCTTCTTGGGTTGGGTTGTTCCCTTTATGGTTATAAAGTGTCCTTGTTCTCTTGTTACAGTCTTTGTTTTAAAATCTGTTTTGTCTGATATATGTGTTTCTACCCCAGCTTTCTTTTCACATCCACTTGTATGATAAATACTTTTCCATCCCTTCAAATTCAATCTGCATGTGTCTTTAGGTTTTTAGGTCTAAAATGAGTCTCTTGTAGGCAGCATATAGATGGGTCTTGTTCTTTTATACATTCCATCATCCAATGTCTTTTGATTGGAGCATTTAGTCCACTTACATTCAATGTAATTATTGATATGTATGCATGTATTGCCATTGTGTTACTTGTTTTATGGTTGTTTTTGTAGTTCTTCTCTTACTTTCTTGTTTCACTCTCCTCTCTCATGATTAGTTGGCTTTCTTTACTGATACACTTGGATTTCTTCCTCCTTATTTTTTGCATATCTGTTACACTGGATTTTGATTTGTGGTTACCATTAGGTTTGTATATAACATCTTCTGCATATAGCAGTCTATGTTAAGTTGATGGTCATTAAGTTAGAACCCATTCTTTACACCTTTCTCCCCCATGTTTTAGGTATAGGTGTCATACTTTATATCCTTTTATTTTGTGAGTCCCTTGGCTGATTCTTATATATATACTTCTTTTTATTGCTTTTGTGCTTCCTACTTTCCTTACTTTTACTTACAGCATTTCCTTTCCACTAAAAGAGTCCCTTTTAATATTTCTTGTAGGGCTGGTTTATTGATCATGAATTTCTTTAACTTTTGTTTGGGGAACTCTTTAACTCTCCTTTTTTCTGAGTGAGAAAATGGATATATTCTCCAATCTCATCATTCGATCTCTTTGAATCTGTTTCTGTGTTTTAGGAAAGTCATCTGCATGTTCTGCTCTTGAAAGTAGTGATGGCTTTATGAATGTTCTGGACAGAGTATTCTTGGCTGCAGATTTATTTTTCCCCTTTCAGCACTTTAACTATGTCATGCTACTCCCTGCTGGCCTGCAAAGTTTAGGCTGAGAAAATCTACTAATAGCATTAGGGGGTTTCCCTTGTATATGACTGTTTTCTTTTGTATTGCTGCCTTTAAAATTCTCTATCACTACTTTTTGACACTTTAATTACTATGTGTCTTGGTGTGGACCTCATCAGATTGATTTTTGGGGTGGGGGAGTTCTCTGTGTCGCCTGAGTCTGGATTTCTATTTCCTTCCCCAGATTCCAGAAATTTCTAGCTGTTATTTCTTCAGATAAATTTTCTCTCCCGTTTTTTCTCTCTCCTTCTTCTGGGATCCCTATAATGTGAATGTTATTATGTTTGCTGAAGTCATGGATTTGCCTAAATTTGTTTTCCTTTTGCATAATTTTTTTTTCCTCTCACCTGCTCAGCTTGATTACTTTTCATTATTCTGTCCTCCAGGTTGCTGCTTCCTCCAGTCTGCTATTTATTCCATCTAGTTTATTTTTAATTTCATGTATTGTTTTTTTCATCTTTGCTTAGCTCTTTTTATCTCTTTGTCACGCTGATATCCTCCACTCTTCTCAAGTCCAGTAAGTATCTTTATGATTATTAAATTTAAATTCTCTATCAGTCATATTACTTTTTTAAAAAGATTTTATTCATTTGACAGAGAGAAACACAGTTAGAGAGGGAGCAGAAGCAGGGGGAGTGAGCGAGGGAGAAGCAGGCTTCCACCAAGCAGGGAGCCCGATGTGGGACTCAATCCCAGAACTCCAGGATCATTGTCGGGGTCTGTAAGTCAAAGGAACAAGGCTGATACAAAAGCTAAAGTCAAGCAAAGCTTTATTTCATGTCAAGCATCAAGAATCAGACTGACCGGTCAGGGCCGTCTCTATGGAGAGAGTGACCCCACCTGGTTTCACAGGCTAGTTTTTATAGGGTGAAACTGCAAACCACTAGCTGACTGCAGTTATGTAGCTGCCTAGAGTTCATGTTTCAGGATCTGGGAGGTAAAGGGAATTACATATGTGCTTTTTACTGATTGGGTGCCTTCACCTGGTCCGGCTTGCCCTTGTTTCCCTAGGCTCTGTTATCATAGTCAGGTCCTTGAAGAGCAGGGTCAGCTTGTGCTGGCTGTATAAACAACAAAATGGTTGCTTAGAAAAGAATGGAGTCGCTTTGGCTAAGTAGGTCCTTACAATCATGACCTGAGCCAAAGGCAGACACTTAACAACTGAGCCACCCCGGCACCCGCTCTGTCATATTACTTATCTCCATTTTGCTTAGGATTCTTGCTGTGATTTGTCCTGTGCTTTCACTGGGGATATATTCTTCCATCTCATCATTTGGTCTCTTTGAATCTGTTTCTGTGTTTTAGGAAAGTCATCTGCATGTCCTGCTCTTGAAAGTAGTGGTGGCTTTATGAAGGTTCTGTAGTTCCTTGAAGCGTAGTGTCTCCAGTTCAGCAGAACCTGGCACTTCAGGGTTGTCTCCTAGGGCCATTGAGTGTGCTCTGCTGTTGTGGGTGAGCCACTTCTCCCTTTAGTACAATCCCCTAGCTCTCTTTGCCTGTTGTGGCAGCGTCTGGTCCCTGTGGTGTTAGTGGGCCAGTTAGGAGCCATCTTGGGCCTGAGTTGAATCAGACCAGGCATTTGCAAGATACAGTAGCACTAGACCACAGGGGTCTTTCCCTGTGTGTCCCCTGAGCTTTTTTTGGTGGCCCCACTGCTGGGGTCACAGTCTGACGGCTGTGTGTGCTTACCTTTCCCTCTCTCTGAGGCAGAAATCTCTTTGGAGTGGTGTTGCCTCCTGTTGGGGCTGTTTGCACACTGTCAGGCTTGTGACAACTTTGGATGGACTCTGACCAAGAGCATATTGGAGGGAGCAGATTAACAATGTGTGCATGTTGGGGTACAGTATTGTTTCCAAGGTTTGTATCCGTCCTGGGGCGGGGAGGTGGATCTGCCCACCTGGACTGGGGCAGGCCTGACTGGAGAGGAGAGATACTCTGAAGTACAAGTTGGGGATGGTTGTTAGCAAGTTAGGTAGTGAATATTTGCTATACTGGTTTGGGCAGGTGGCCATGAGTTTATATTGGGAGCTGGGGAAGGAAATGGTGCCTGCTCGCTCCCTTATTCTTAAAGGAATCTCCCAAGGATCTCTGTCCCTTCAGGACATGCTCTGCAATGAGCAAATAACTATCTCTCCCATATGCCTCTGCCCCAGGCATTTTTCAAACTGCTGCTTCCATGCTTTACCTCCGTGAGCCTATTGTTTTTTGTTTGTTTGTTTTTAAGATTTTATTTATTTGACAGAGAGAAACACAGCCAGAGAGGGAACACAAGCAAGGGGAGTGAGAGAGGGAGAAGCAGGCTTCTTGCCTAGCAGGGAGCTCGATGTGGGACTTGATCCCAGTCTCCGGGATCATGACCTGAGCTGAAGGCAGTCGGTTAACCAACTGAGCCACCCAGGTGCCCCTCTGAGAGCCTATTGTTGTGCATGGGGACTCAGTTTCATCTTGTCCTTCCCGGTCTCCCAGAACTGAGCCCACTGATTTTTAAAATTCTAGATTTTAAGTCCTGCTGATTTTCAAGCCCTCTAGTTTTCAAAGCCAAATATTATGGGGATTTGCCTTCCCTGTGTGGGCTTCTAGATGTAATAGTCTGTTTCTCTCCACTCTCCTCAAGTACAGGATCCTCCCTCCTTCAGAGAGTCCTGAGGGCCTGTTTAGCTCCCCACTGTGTCTCTCGGGCCCTTCCTACTCTCTTCAGTGTGGCCTCTTCTCTACATTTAGCTGTGGAGTTTGCTCTGCCAGTCTTTGGGTCATTTTCTGGGTTATTTACACTGTTGTGTTATCTAGCTCTATCTGTGTGACAGGGTGAGCCTAGGGTCCTTCTATTCTACCACCTTCCTGCCTATCTCTTACCTATATTTTTGACCTGAAGAGGACATGTTTTCAGTAAGAAATTAAAATGTCCTGGTATAATATTTATAAGAATATTAACCCTGTTATAATGAAGAAAATCTAGATTACTTATCAGGACAAAACAATTTTTATGTCATTCATTTAAAACTATAAGAAAAGAATGTATGACAACCAAAATGGTGTTGGGCAAGTCTCCTGAACAGATCAACAGGGTGAACAAGATGAAAGACTCAAATTTTCTGATGGGCTGTTTAAAGACTGTTCACTACTTTGGGCTAAATACCACTTTTTTTTGCTTTGGTCATTTCTTTATTATGTTGCAATAAAGTGTGAAGTTTCCTCAAAAATGACATTAACACACACAAAAAAAATAGAATTTTAAATCAAGAAGTTATCTTGAGGTTTTATTTTCAACTCTTCCTGCCAACACCTCTTAATGCTGGTATATTTAGTGAAATGTCCTTTATAAGTATGTAATGACCCTTTCCGCTATAACTATCCCTGTTAATCTTAACAGCTAAAGTTTGAGGTGTGACTTTTCACATGCCAAAAGTATTTTATTCTTTGAAGTGTCAAATCCTTCTTTTAATTGCTGGCTTTACTCAATGGCTAAAATCATCCCCAAAAGTATTATAAAATAAGCTTTTTAAAAAATATTACTGAAGGACTTTAAAATAAGGATTTTTTTTTTATTATAAATGCAGCAATACATGCTAAATGTAGAAAAGTTAGGTCTGCAGAATAATTATTTGAAACATTCGATTGTCCTTTTTCAGATTTCTTTAAATATTAGTATAATGGCAAAAAAAAGGTTAATTTTCTGAAAGCTACAAAAGAAAGAAATCTAAACAATCCATGTGTAAGTCCCATGGCCATGTAAAAATTATTGCATCCATAATAAACATAACCATAGGGGAAAAAATTGCATTTAAAAATTTTTCTAATGGATGTAGTAATATACAATGATGCTGTCACTTCCAGTCTATATTACTTCAGTGATTTTCAGTAACTTAATTTTATGAAAGCTTCTTTTTTAAGACTTAATTTATTTATTAGTGAGAGCATGTACACAAGGGTAAGCACAGGAAGGGGAGCCAGGGGGCGGGGCAGAGGAAGAAGAAGACTCCTCACTAAGCAGGGACCCTTTCCCACCCCATCCCCCCAATGCAGGGCTCAATTTCAGGACCAGGGATCATGACCTGAGTGAAGGGCAGACGTTTAACCAACCGAGCTACCCAGGTGTCCCTTACTAAATCATTCTCTATTTCTCAATCACCATGCCACCACACATTGAAGGGAAAGCTGTCTTTGCAAGAGACCACTTTGTAACTGATACAGACTATGTAAACTAGCCTGAATGGAGTTTATGTTGAGTCCTAGCTTATGGACTGAAACAGAGATGGCTGAAATCTAACCAGCACAGCCTATACTAGACTATATCTTTAACCAGCACATCAAGAAACAAGCTTAGAGGCTCAAGTCCTAAAGCTCCTCCATAGGGAAGGTTCTACTGACATTTCTTGTTGCCTTTAATCCTCCTAGTAACCTGGTCTGTGGGGTTCTACTATGGTTCTGATGTTATAGGTAGAAGATATTGAGGCACAAACATCCAGTTAGTCATGAACAAGAGTTTGAACTAAAGATCTCTTTGGTTGTAGGTACAGGTTCATTCTATTGATCATACTTCCTTTCCAAACACTGGAGAACTGAGAGATTTACAGAGGAGTAAAGAGAGACAAGGCAATGCTTCTCAGTCATTTTATAAATAAATAATGGCATGTGTACTCATGACTGTACACACTGAAAAGAGGGAGAATATACATATATGTAATGATATACCCATGGTTGGGTAGAAAATAGCAAGTTTTAAGAACAAATATAAAAAAATGTAAATATAAAGATTAAAAAATAGGAGGATTAATGCTAAATTGCTTATTCAGGAAAGAGGATTTTTTTTTCCCTACAAAGTTCCATACTTGAAATCATTCTCCAGAGTATGTAGGTCATCTTTCATTCACATTTAAATAAATCAATTGCTTTCCATTTCAATTTATGTTTTTATACAAGCTAGCCAGTTTTCCCCCTAATATTATATACACCTGCTTCAAAGACACTGTGAACTGAAAAAATGTTTAAGTTAAAGACAAGGAAGGAATGAAAGGATTAAGAATTTGAACTTTATCCTCATACTGCTTGAATTTAAATCAGCTGTACCTCAGTTTTCTCTCCTGTAAAATGGAAGTTGTCAGGATGAAATGAAGAAGATACAAATAAAGCACTTAAGACATCTGATAAATATTAAATTGTAGACTTTACATCAAAATAATGCACAGAAGTGAGCATTTGAATGTCTCCAATAATAAAACTTCCTCAATGATTGGTAATTCATAGTAGATCTTCATTGGATTATGGAATCAATTCTCTAGGGAATCAAGTATTGATTGCCAATTGCCCTACATCTTTAAATAATAAGATTTTCTTAAAGTTGAAAGATACTCTCTAGGTACAAATACCCCATGTCTCTTGCTTTTAAAACTACACTCTACAGCATTCATGAATCTCTTCATTTAGGCATTTGGAAGTGTTAAACCAGCAAAACAGAGACTAACAATATCCCTAATGTTATGTCATAAAAGAGTTACTCATAAGTAGACAATAGAATCTTGAGAAGTATCTTCCTGAAGTATAACTATTTTGAAAGTCTGAAAAGAATAGTAAGCTCTGTAGACTAAGCATTTATCCTCTCAAATTCCTAGTTTCATGAGGGTTAGATTCAGAATGGTATGGTTGAACAGTTAATGCCCAGGATTCCAAGAGTAAGACTGCATTGCCCCAACTAGCAGCCCCAAAGCAGCAGCTAGCATTTAGTCGGTCAGAGCAAAGGGCTTTTTGACTACTTGTTTATGACTCCCTGGCCTCTAACTACCTGAAAGGGCCCCTGTCTGCTAATAGTGGGACCTACCAAAGAATGACGCTATGGCATATTCTACTCCTAGGACTTGTGGAATGTGGGTACGGTTTGCATTACTCAGCTGGTTTTGCTTTATGTGCAGCTAGTACTTTGTCATAGGATTAAGTAAACTTTTACAACTAAAGTTGTAATGTGTGTGTGCCCATTACTTCACATGATTAAGTCAAACCTCAGGATAGTTGGGTTTGTTAGTTGTCAGTAATAGGGGAATTACTTTAGGCACCTATAGGAGCTTCAGATATCACAGGTATGGTAGAATAATATAATGTCTATGAGGATAATATAATATAGAGATGATATACTAATATTTACCTATCATATATATACATATATATATGCACACGCACGTGTGTGTATGTGTGTGTGTGTATTTGCTTACCAAAATCTATTCTATGGCACAGACAAGTGCTCCATAAATATCTGCTGACTGAGTAAAGAAATGAATAAGGCAAGGAAAGATATTATACTAATACCTATTATATATATATGTGTGTGTGGGTATGTGTATTTATGTGTGTGTGTATATAAGGCAAATATATATATATCATATATATATGATATATATATATATATATATTTATAATGATTAAGGCAAAACTTTGAGGTTACTGACTTAGGAAGGAAAAAAGATTCAGGGTTGGGGTGGAGAGGAAAAAAGAAGTAGCAACCTATTACATAAGTGTAACAACATGGTGCAAAAAGACACCGAAAATTAAATATCCAACTAATTCAGCACATATTTTTAAGTCACATTTCATGTTCACTGTTTTCCATATTTCAGTCTCTCTTTATTTTAGTTCTTTCATCGCTTGCCATATTTAGGCAATACCTATGTGTTATTTTTCTTTAAATACAGCTTAAATGGACTCACTTTTTAATTTTTTTAATTTAATTTTTTAAGATTTTATTTATTTGACACAGAAAGAGAGACAGACATGGTGAGAGAGGGAATACAGCAGGGGGATTGAGCAGAGGGAGAAGCAGGTTTCCCACCGAGCAAAGAGCCTGATTCGGAGCTCGATCCTTGGACTCCAGGATCATGACCTGAGCCCAAGGCATTCGCTCAACAACTGAGCCACCCAGGTGCCCCTGGACTCACTTTTTAAAAGGTGCCCCATTCTACACAGTGTTACCTGTCAGGTGGCTTTGATTCCTCATCAGTATTTCTCAAACTTTGATGTGTGTGCAGATCATTCAGGGATAAAACTAAAATGAAGATTCCAGTACAGTAAGTCTGGATGGGGCCCATTTCCACATTCTTCATGAGCTCTCATGTGAGGCTAAGAAGCACACTTTGAATATCAGGAAGCTACACACACACACACACACACACACACACACACGTATACTTAAATCCTTAAGTAGCAATATTTTAAAATTGATCTTTATATCATGTAAAATTTTCTCATGTACCCCCACCAGTAGCAAATCTAACGATATAAATAGACACTCTGCTGGGGTTGAAAAAAAGTGCTTTGAGTGTCCTTTATATTCAGGAAATTCACTGTCAAGAAGAAGGGTATTTATGTAAGAAACCAAGATATCATGTGCTATGGGCTATTCTAGAGTTCTGTACAAAATGCTCTGAGAAAAATCCTATAAAGTTTGGGAAAGGCCATGGAAGAAGCATGTCTTTGAGCATAACAGTGGCTGAGGAGAGTCTTTCCCAGGAGAGCCCAGAATACAGGCTATCTCTTGCCTGCCACCACACCACCCTTGGGAGGCTGTGCCTCAAGCAAAGGAACCCAACTGAGACAGCATGGACTCTCCAGGGAGCCCTCCACACAGTCTCTCAGTGCATCAGCCTAAGTAGGGGTTGTTTTGTGAATCCATCTTCCCCCTGTTGGGGGATGGGTAGCCTTTTAGGATTTTATTTGTTTGGAAAAGGTCCCCTATTCTTTTCTTTTAATAGGCCCCTTTTTCTAATCTTTCTTCCTGAAAGACCATCTGTATTATGATTTGTATAGACACCATGAAACCATATACTGTGAATTATGAGCATAATTTCTTGCCAAGTGGGTTTCAATTTCCTTCCCCTTTCTTAACTTTCTCTCCCATTATTATCAAGTAAGAGGATGGATAGTTTGGGGGACAGGGGCATAAAGAAGCTCCAGTCCTTGCTCTCAGAGACACAGTAGCCTCTCTGCAGTATTCTTGCTATTTACACTCTGCTATAGACAAAATAATGGCTCTTCCAAGATGTCCATGTTCTAATTTCTAGAATAGAACTAATATTGCTTATTGACTGGTCTTAAAGTATCTTAAGATGTCCAGGTGAATACCATGTAATCACAGTTTTGTTTTGTTTTTAAGTGGAAGAGGGAGGCAGGAAAGGAGGTCAGACTGATGTGATGTGAGAAGGACTGGACATGACACATCTTTGTTGGAGGAGGGGCCCAAGCCAAGGACTGTAGGCAGCTTCTAGAGGCTGGAAAGGAAAGGCAGCTGATTCTCCCCCAGAGCCTGCCAACACCTTGACTGTAGCCCAGTGAGACCCACATCAAACTTCTGACCCACAGAATTGTAAAATAATAATTTTGTATTAAGCCACAAAGACTGTACTATTTTATAACAACAGCAATGGAAATGAATATGCCCTTTCTCTGGTCCAGAGACCCCTCTGCTTTGCCTCTTTTTGTTTCCAGAACATTACCTTTCCTGACTTTATACCTTTTACCTCTCCTTCACAATCTCTTTTGTTAAGTTCTCCTATTATCTCTAAAAATTCATTCTTCCCCAAGTAACACAGTTAGCTCTCTTTTTTCACTCCACAGGACTCAGAATTGCTAAGCATGGCCCAGATTCAGCTTGCAGATATGTAGTCTTTGGTCTACACAGTGTTTTTCACAAACCCAACTGAAATGCATTTAGGTGAGATATGTGTCCTCTGGTTTTCCGTAACTCACGCTGTTCCATACCGCATTTCACCTGAACTATTTCCCTGGTTTACAGTATTTGCTTTGTCCTTAAAGGCTTGAGTTGAAGATCCTGCTTTTAAAACCATAAATGTGCATTAAGATGCTAAGATGTCACCTTAAAAAGGATTCTTGGGTCAAATAGGCTTAGGAAATACCAAGTTAGACAAAGTAAGGTAAGTTGTTAGATGTCAGGAATTAACATCCTTGATTATGCTAATTGCCACATATATTTGTATATATATATATCTCTGTGCACATCTATATATATAGCTATATAGCCATACAGGCTAGATAGCTGTCTATCATGCTGCATCTCCCAAATTTATGTCCCCATGGAACGAGTAGAGCATCTTATAGGTGAAATATTCCAGGTACACACATTGAGATTTATTGTTCAATATACTTCTTCTCATCTCTTCCCATTACTGTAGCCATGGCTCATATCTTGATGACTTGCCCAACCTATAAATATAATAAATCAAACACTTATAAAGAGTGTACTGTGTTATGTGCTATTCTAAGCACTTTCACACCTACAAACTGATTCACAATACTGATATGATAATAAGCATTATTCTCATCTTTATTTTATAGGTGAAAAAACTGAGACTTAGGGAGATTGTCATGTGTCCTGTGTCATAAACTGAACTTTCTCTGGAATTTGTGCACTGAGCCCACAACTCCCTCTCCCACTCACCCTGCTCTTGAGCTGGAGCTGTGGGTCCAATGTAAGAAAACTCTGGTAGAAACCAGAGGTGGTTGAAAATACAAGCCATTTCACTCAAATCAGGTTGAATTCACTGCCTCTAGAGATGTTCAGGAAGCGACTGGAGGAAAAATTGGGGTGTGATAATCCTTTAACTGATAGGGAGCCCTCAAAAGTATCTCATCAGGAAAGTGATAGGTATTTTTTATATTCTAAGTGATTTGAGGGAAGTGAATCAGGTGGTGGTCTTGATCTATTGCGACTCAGTCAAGCTTCTTTTGCATCTTCCCTTCCTCCTCCTTTCCACTAGGTGGCGCCAGAACTCAAAATCAGGCCCCTGGAAAAGGCTGTTCTGAGTCTTTATTGTGGAATGGATGATTCGTATAAAAATATCTGATGGGATGTGAACATATCAGAAACTATTTTTATTGCCAGTTCCTAATATGCCTCTTCATTCAACCTGGGATATTTTTCTAGTAGTTAACAATTTTCAGCTTAACTGACTGTAACATTCTGAGGAAGAGCTTCTGGGGACCATGCCAGTTTAGAGTACTGTTGTCGGCCAACCTAATAACGTGGTCCTGCAGAAATAGCTTACAGTCAGCTCAAAGTTGGTACCGTGGAATTTATCCAACTCTTGATGGTTTCAGAAAGGGTGGAAATGTTCTAGTTCACAAGACACGGAGGATTTTCGGGTGGCTGGTTGAATTAGAAGGGGTGAAACTCTAGTTTGAAGTGGAAAGGGTGAAAGCCTGCACTAACTTAACACCTAATTCTTCAGTAAAGAAAGATGAGAGCCCAGCACCTTGTCTCCTCCTTGCTTCCAGAATGCCTTTCTCAATGTAAACGAGTTTACATGAAAGAGGGTTCCTCCTATATACATTTCTTAATGGAAACTTCTTTCTTAGTGTTACAGTTCTGCTTTTGTTTTGTCCTTTGAAAGGATGTGGGAAAGTGGACTTTCAATTTGATGACAAGTTGGTGTTCCCACAAATTTATATAAAAAGCAGTCATTTCTGGTCACTTGTAAATATGTATATAGTGACAAAAATACCCATAAATTGAGATTCCTATTTTAAACATCTAAGACTAGTTCATATGATTCAGAGAATCAAAAGGCAGATGGTAAATCTCCCACATCACAGGTAAGTGGGCACATGGCATTTTTCCTTAATCCTTCAAACTGAAATTTGAGAAGGAAACACAAATTTAGTGAACATGTCACAAAGGAGGTATTGTTTAAAAATAAGTAGGCTTTAGTCAAAATATACCATAGACTCAATTTTTCCCTGATTCTAAAAAAAAGGAAAAATATGTATATATTCTACTTAATGTTGCTTACTTGAAATTTTTATGCCTTAATTTCTCCAAACCTGCTTCTTCCAAGATGGGCCATAGAGGAGAGAGGCTAAAATAGATGATAGAATTATGGACTTAGATAAATAATGAATGACCTGGAGTAATTAGCTGGATAGATGTTTAATCATTAATCAGCCTGAGTCATCACAGGCACTTGAGCCTACCCACAAAATATTGCACTAATTATGAGTATATATATTTTACCAAAATGGAAATTAATATATGATGAGAAACAGCACTTTGAAAAATTAAAATATAGAATAAGTTTGTTTAGTCTTCTTTTTGTTAAACAGAATTTTGCATTTCTTCATTTTACAACTTTGATAAGAAAAAAGTTGTATAAACTCCACGTGTATGTATAACCAAGAAGTTTGACTTCTGGGTTAGGGAGGCAAAATAGTTGGCTAGTTTTGTCTTTCTTTGGGGACTTCTTCCAGGAAAAAAAAAAAAGACAAAAACAAAAAACACCTCATTATTAAAGTATCTGGTGAACAATTAGGGTTCTTTCAGAGGACTTGAAGGGAGAAAAAAAATGTCCTTTAACATAATGCTAAGTTTTGCAATTTATGGCTGTGTTCTTCAATGTGGTGTTTTCCAATACGTTTTTATTACAGGCCCTAAATTATACTTTCACAGGAAAGGTCTGTCTTTAAACTTTTAGGTCAGAATTGTTCAGATCTTTTCACACTGAATCAATCAGGTTTAAAGCTGGCAAAATCCTTGGCAGCCTTGTAAATCTTTCAAAAGATGTTATCCAATTACCCTTCATGGGCCACAGGATTCTACAGCGTGACTATTTCCTTCTCTGTGAGGAATTAAGTGCTCATGAGAGGTTAGAAACCAATGGAGTTGAAAAGTAAAGTTCTGCATTTTTCCTCCAGTTCACATGGTATAGATATAGAAGCAGCTACTAATACAATGTGAGATCTGCCAGACATTCTGACCTAAAAGTGGCCCTGGCATCACTGATGTTTTAGATTTGTTTCAAATCTGAAAAAATAAAAAACCACATTATGATAATTCCAGAATGGTTCCTGTTATAAAACCTTATTCTGGGCCTGAATTAAGAATTTAGTTTTGAAGATATATCCCCTGTAGAAAGCTTAAGAGATTACTATTGCTTTTAGTTGTTCTTTCAAGGAAAACAAATTTTTAGGTACATTCAGTAAATACACATGGGATTGAAAAAGAAAATAACAAAAAGATAAACGTACCTCTTTGGTTTGGGTTTTGAACTTTTAAAAAATGTGCTTATTTTCTTTTTAAAAAACACATATTAATCTCTGTTAGTTCCTCTTCTAGGTTGCCAATATAGAATACTAATAAAAAGCTAAGGAGACATTCAATTTATATAAAAGCCTATTTCATGCCACTTGGTTTCAAGGGGAAAAATAATCATGGGCAGAATCATTCTGAAATAATTTTTCAAGGAAAACTGTGAGCGCGAGAGTAGATTCCTTCACTGAAGTTGGGACAGCATTGCTCTCCTTTGTGATGTAAAAAGCCAGAGTGGCTGTTATGGGATTCTAGTTGCACCTTTGACCTCAAAGCCTCTGGAGCTGGTCACTTGTCATGACCTTTGACCTTTGGCAAATCAGGACCCTGACTATCTGTTTTGCTTGATTTTTACTACCTATAACAAAGGTCTTACCCCCCTCTGCAATAAATAAACAGAAGTCATACAAATGTTTGAAAATAGTTTATCAGCCAAAAATCTGGCACAGAGAGGACAGGTATCAAAAACAAAACACAAAGCATAAAGGCAAAAGCTCTGGCATTTAAAGTGTCCTCCAGTGGAGTAGAATGATTTTAAGGGACTACGGTGCAAACAGTTGGCCACATGTTTCCTCTTGTAGAATCTTTGTTTTCTTTGATTTAAAATGTGGCAAGAGGTAGGAAGGTCAGTGTCTTTATAAATTGTGATTCTGATTCTTTGCAGGACAGTCAGCAGCTGGCTCATCAACACTTCCTTTTAGCCACTATTTAGATTGCTTCCATCTCCAAAGAAATGTAATTCCTCTTACCAGGAGTGTGAGTGAAAGGTGAATACGTGTATATATTAGGAGTAAAATGTTTTACTATTGGAGCCAATTCAGGTACAGATGAGGAAGCCAAATAGTGCTTTTTGTTTTTTCATTATTGATTGATTGATTGATTTAAATTCAGTTAGCCCATATATAGTACATCCAGTTTCAGATGTAGTATTCAATGATTCATCGGTTGCCTCTTTAGTTAAAATATAGTGTATTATACATTTCAGGGGCAGAATTTACTAATTCATTAGTTGCATGTAACACCTAGTGCTCATTACATCACAAGTGCCCTCCCTAATGCTCATCCCGCTGTCACCATGTCTCCTCATCCTTTCCCCTCTAGTAACCCTCAGGTTGTTTCTTATAGTTAAGATTCTCTTATGGTTTGCCTCCCCGTCTGTTTTTATCTTATTTTATTTTTCCTTCCCTTCCCCTATGTTCATCTGTTTTGTTTCCTAGATTCCACATATGAGTGAAATCATATGGTATTTGTCTGACTTATTTCCCTGAGCATAATATAGTCTAGCTCCATCCACATTGGCAGTTTAGCTTTAAAAATGTATGTAGAAGCCCTCTAGGTTGAATATTCAATGACTTAATATATACTGTTCTGAATCCTAAATATTACTTAGCCTTTATATTACTTAGCCTTGATATTACTATACTATTTAGTGATATCAACTGTTAAGAATCTATTTAATACACACTCCCAATTGGTAACAATCAAACGATTTTAGTTTTCAGAAGTTTTCCTTTCTAATACTCTAGCTTGTTTGTTTGCTTGCTTACTTGTTTTAAGCAAATAATAGGAGGCTGAGGCATTCTTGAAGGTATAAACTAATAAAAGTATCAAAAGGGCTCAAGCCAGCAGAAAGTGATGTATATTTTTCACCCAGAGGAAAACAAATGGAATCTCTTGAATCATAATATTCTAGGATTTACCTCTTAAGAAATACTTTTATGATTGTTTTATTTCCTAGCTAACATGGAGATTCTTATTTTTTCTTTTTCTACTAAAATTGAAATTTTTTCATATTTATTTGGGGCACAGTCTTATTTTTAGCTATTTTCACTAGCTTTCAGCATTCATTCATAATCTATCTTTTTTTTTCCTGACAGTTTCTCTTTGAGGATCAAAGGAAGTGTTTGATAATTTGAAAATACAGTGAGAACTAGTACTTTAATGAAGTTAGGTCTGGGTGTGCCAATATACCTGGTTCAAACAGAATTTAGAAGGAAAATTAAGTTTGGCCCCCCCCCAAAAAAAAAGAAAAAGAAAAAGGAGTTTGCCAAATACTCTAACCTAGTTAAAACCTTTGCAACAAAGATTTTCAATATTCATAATTCACTTAAAAGAGAGTTGAGGGGCACCTGGCTGCCTTAATTGGTAAGAGCATGTGATTTTTAGTCTCAGGATCATGAGTTCAAGCCCCACATTGAGTTGTGGGACTTAATTAAAGTAAAAAATAGTAATAAATAAACTTTTAAAAAATTTGTGGAAGTTGAATGCAAAATCTCTCCTAAAAATCTTAGCACAAAGCTATTTATAGAAGTATATCTGCAGTCTATACTTTTCATGATCTCTAGACAGAAAGGATTGAATAAAAAGGTGTCCAAATGTTAAAATATTACCTTTTCTGAGTTAAAGGTAGAGTTAATTGGAGGAGCTACAGACTATACATCGATATGCTATCTGAATCTACTTTTTCCTAATTTTCACATCTATTGCTGTAATACCAAGAACTTCCCACAGTGATCAGGATCCTTTCCCCTCAGATCTCAGCAAAGAGTCCTATGGCTGCAAATTAGAAATCTCAGAATTTAATCTTCATTATCTTTCTACTGAAATATTTATGATTTCCTGTGCAGCTAATCTTCAGTAACACTTAACCATATGGAAATGTGGTTAAATATATGTTCTTTCCCATCCTAGGGTCTTTGCACATGATATGCCTGGCCCTATCTTTTTTTCCCCCACCAAAACTTACCTTAGGTAGGGAAGTAACTCCTCCTCTCAGCTTGCCCTCGCCCTTCCTGAGAATTCTCTGCAATCTTCCTGAGTGTAGTCTCCCTATAATTTGCTTTCGTAGTACTTATGCATCTTCTTCACAGCACTAACACTGTAAATCCTTTGGAGCTTTTAAATTCTTATCTTGCTCTATATTCCCCCAGCATCTAGCATATAATAAATATCTGTCCAATTTCTGTTGGCTGATTGAATCAATGAGCTAGCATTTACTCAAAATATGGCCTTCCTTTTCAGATGATTATTGGCTTACTGAGTGTTGTTGTGATGCTCTAAATCACAAACTTGTATGCCATGAATATTAGAAAGTTATTATAACAAGACAGGATGCTTATTTGACAAACTTCCCTAGTTAGCTGTCCATGTGACTGCTGGAGAAATTACTAATGCCCTAGATTCCACTGCCACTGTTTCTTATCCCAATACTTGGAGCACTATAATATCACTTTATGTACTGTAGCATAAAATGAATAATGAACATGTGTATAGGCACATTACACACTCAAGGATTTAATGATTTAGGGAAAGGTAGGTATGCCAATGATCAATTTCTTGCCTCTCTTCTCTAAATTCACCCTTTATTGCCCTGCTTTGTAATAACTGGAGCTGGAATCAGTGCAGATTTCTCCTTTACCAGCTGGCACCGTGTTAAGCTTTGTCAGTTGAGGGTGTCCAAGGGGAGAGAGTACCAGAGGAAGAGACTTTTGATTTGGTTGTTTCCTCTCTTCATGCTCCTGGAACTCAGCCACTAGAGCTGATGAGGAGGGGGGCACATATCCTCCACCAGTTTTGCTGGGACACCAGTGGAAGATTTTCTGAATGCTAGTCCTTGCTCGAATTTCCTACACACCATCCCCTGACAACTGGCTGTGACAAGAGTTGGCCTAGACAGTACAGTGACCTTTTTTGCCAATCTGTGGGTCCAGCTACACCCTCTCAATGAATTCTAAATCTCAGCATTGCAGAGGATGCCCCACTCCAAGAGCATTCCTTCTACTCAGTACTGTTTCTCAGTCCTAGGGTATTCTTTGAATTCTCTTTTGTCCCATCTTAATGGCTAGCTACTCACCTGATACCAGTTAATAATTCCTTATATTAAATATTCTTTCTTCAAATTACTGGTGTGGATTCTCTTTCCTTCCTGGACCTTGTTAAGTATGGTAAAACAGTGAATAAAAAGTTTAAATATGTACACACAAACACATATGTATAGTATTAAATCAAAATTATACGATACTATTCTAGGATGAAAAATGTAGTAAGCAGAACTTTCTAAGGACCTACTATAATGATTAGAATCCAATAAACAGATTTTTTTTTTATTGTTACTAAAAAAATTTTTTTTTCCAGTGTTTCAAGATTCATTCCCCATTCCCCACACCCAGTGCTCCACGCTTTAGGTGTCCCCAGTACCCACCACCAGGCTCTCCCATCCCTCCACCCCCCTCCCTCCAAGTCCCTCAGTTTGTTTCTGTGTTCAAAGTCTCTGTTGTTTCGTTTCCCTCCCTAGATTACCCTAGTTCCCATTTGC
>PITA01015015.1:0-51528 GCA_004023965.1 Spilogale gracilis | reverse complement strand
ATGTGTTCATCTTCTTTTTGGGTGTTGAGTTTGAGTAGTTCTTTATAGATCTTGGATACCAGCCCTTTGTCTGTAGTGTCATTTGCAAATATCTTCTCCCATTCTGTGGGTTGCCTCTTTGTTTTGTTGATTGTTTCCTTTGCTGTACAGCAGCTTTTTATTTTGATGAAGTCCCAGAAGTTCATTTTCGCTTTTGTCTTCTTTGCCTTTGGAGACGGTGTCTTGCCTTTGGTGTCTTGAAAGAAGTTGCTGTGGCCGATGTTAAAGAGGTTACCTTCCAGGATTTTGATGGATTCCTGCCTCACATTGAGGTCTTTCATCCATTTCGAGTTTGCCATTGTGTAAGAGAATGGTCTAGTTTCATTCTTCTATATGTAGCTGTCCAATTTTCCCAGCACCATTTATTGAAGAGACTGTCCTTTTTCCACTGGATATTTTTTCCTGCTTTGTCAAAGATGATTTGACCATAGATTTGTGGGTCCATATATGGGCTCTCCACTCTGTTCCATTGGTCTATTTCTCTTTTTTTGTGCCAGTACCATGCTGTCTTGGTAATCACAGCTTTGTAATAAAGCCTGAAGTCAGGTAATGAGATGCCCCCAGCTTTGCTTTTCTTCTTCAGCAATTCCTTAGCGATTCAGGGTCTTTTTTGGTTTCATATAAATTTTAGGATTGTTTGTTCTAATGTTTTGAAGAATGTTGGTGGAATTTTGATCGGAATGTCGAGCCCCACATTTGGTGTAGTTTTCTTTTAAAAATATATAGGGGCTCCAAGGGAGCTCAGTTGTTAAGTATCTGCCTTAGGCTCAGGTCATCATTCTAGTGTTCTGGGATTGAGCCCCATATCAGGCTCCCTGCTCAGCGGAGAGCCTGCTTCTCCCTCTCCAGCTCCCTTGTGCTTATGTTCCCTCTGTTGCTATCTGTATCATAAATAAATAAAATATATTTTAAAATAAATATATATATATTCGAGGGCACCTGGGTGGTTAAGTATCTACCTTTCGTTCCGGTCGTGATCTCAGCGTCCTGGGATCAAGCCCAGCATTGGGGCTCCCTCCTCAGTGGGGAGTCTGCTTCTCCCTCTCCCTCTGCGCCCCCCCCAACTTGTGCACTCACTCTCTCCTCTCAAATAAATAAAATCTTTAAAAAACACAAAAGAAATCATATAATACATGACCTTTTGCATCTGGCTATTTCACTTCTCACAGTGTTTTAGAGGTTCACCTAAGTTATAGCATGCATTAGTACTTTGTTTCTTTTTGAATATGAATAATACTCCATTGTATGTATATACCACAATTTATCCATTCATCTGTTGATGGACATCTGAGTTGTTTCTGCCTTTGGGTTATTATGAATAATGGTGCTATAAACGTTGTGTGAACATATTGCCATATGGACATTTGTCTTAATGTCCATAGGAGTGTGATTGTCTGATCATACGGTAATTTAGGTTTAACTTTTTTTTTTAAAGATTTTATTTATTTATTTGACAGAGAGAAATAGAGCTAGAGAGGGAACACAAGCAGAGGGACTGAGAGAGGGAGAAGCAGGCTTCCTGCCGAGTGGGAATCCCGATGTGGGACTTGATCCCGGGTCTCCAGGATCGTGACCTTAGCCTAAAGCAGTCGCTTATCCAACTGAGCCACCCAGGCACCCCTAGGTTTAACTTTTTAAGGAATTGTTGTGTTTTTATTCCAGTAATGTTCAATGCATTTTTAGAAACTCCTCGTTGGGGCGCCTGGGTGGCTCAGTCGTTAAGCATCTGTCTGCCTTCAGCGCAGGTCATGATTCCGGAGTCCGGGGATCAGATCCCGCACTGGGCTCTCTGCTCATCAGGAAGCCTGCTTCTCCCTCTCTCACTCCCCTTGCTTGTGTTCTCTCTCTACCTGTGTTTCTCTCTGTCAAAAAATAAATAAAATCTTAAAGAAAAAAAGAAAAGAAAAAAAAAAAGAAACTTCATTTTTAGAATTCCATTTAGAACCTCAGTATGCTCAGTAGTGGCAGGCTATGGCTCTTGAGTTAGACTTGATTTATATTTTAAATAATCAAATCACTAGAAGGGAAGTTTTATGAGCATGTGATTAAGCTACTTAAGACCAATTTTATTTTTAAAAGGATAATAGAGGACAGGGGCACCAGGTGGCTCTGTAGGTTAAGCATTTAAACTGTTGTTTTCAGCTCAGGTCATGATCTCCAGGTTGTAGGATCTAGCCCAGTGTCAGGCTCAAAGCTGAGATTCCCTCTCCCTTTCCCTTTGCCCCTCCCCCTAACTGATGCTGTCTATAAATAAATAAATAAAATCTTTTCCAAAAAAAAAAAAGTAGAGGACTATGCATGACTATCCAGTATTGTGACTGATATCCTTTTACAGTTAATTAAGAATATTTCACGGGCACCTGGGTGGCTCAGCTCAGGTCATGATCTCAGGGTTCTGGGATCGAGGCCCGCGCCCGGCTGTCTGCTAAGCAGGGAGCCTGTTTGCTCTCTCTGCCTGCCTCTCTGCCTACTTGTGATCTCTTTCTCTGTTAAATAAATAAAATCTTTAAAAAAAAAAAAGAATATTTCAAAAGAAGAACATACAAAATATTTGATCAATGACAGTAACAGGTAACATAAGTACATAGTATCTCAATGTAACTACATTTTAAGGAAACTCATTTGAATGTAAACATTCTAATTTAAAAAAATAATTTGGTTGTCTTCTACAAGGGTGGTCACTTTTTTCATACAAATTTACTTGCACTTAACAGATATTTCTAATTTATTTATTTTTTTATTTTAAATATTTTATTTATTTGTTTGTTTATTTATTTATTTATTTATTTGACACAGAGAGAGAGACAGTGAGAGAGGGAACACAAGCAGGGGGCGTCGGAGAGGAAGAAGCAGGGTTCCTGTCGAGCAGGGAGCCCAACATGGGGCTCAATCCCAGGACCCTGAGACCATGACTCGAGCCAAAGGCAAATGCTTAAGCAACTGAGCCAGCAAGGCACCCCCAGATACTTCTAATTTAACATAAGGTATTAGAATTTTCACTAGACAATAATATATCATCCTTCTTATAAAATTTGTAAGAAATTAATACAATAAACACATGATTAATGGAAGTCTTTTAAAATTCACAGAATCTACCTGTATTTGTTTTCTGTTGCCACATAACAAA
Source organism: Spilogale gracilis (assembly GCA_004023965.1). Lineage (NCBI taxonomy): Eukaryota > Metazoa > Chordata > Mammalia > Carnivora > Mephitidae > Spilogale > Spilogale gracilis. The sequence continues at coordinate 48,362 of PITA01015015.1, read as the reverse complement.
TTACCACAACGTTAGTGGCTTAAAACAACAAACATTTATTATCTGTGGAGTCCAGTCACAGCTTAGCTGGGATCTATACAGGACCACAGTCAAGGTATTGGCTGATGTTGAGTTCTCATCACAAGGCTAACCAGGAACGGGTCTGCTTCCAAGCTCACTCAGGTTGTTGGCAGAATTCATTTCCTTTCAGTTATGAAACTGAGGGCCCTGGCCTCTTGCTGGCTTGCCTGGAGTTTGCCCTCAGTTCCTTGCCACACAAGCCTCTCAAGACAGCTACTTCTTCCAAGCCAGCATGGGAGAAAGTCTCTAGAGCCCATCTACTCACAATATGGAATTTTATAGAACATAACATCATCATGGGAGTGACATGCCATCATCTTCCCCATATTCTCTTGATAAGGAGCAAGTCACAGGTCCTCCCCAACACAAGAAGGAGACTGTATAATAGTGTGATTATCAGAGGCAAGGATCATAGGGAACTACCTTAAAAATCTGTTCACCATTCTAGGGGCATCTGGCTGGGTTCATTGGTTGAGTGGCTGACTCTTGATCAGGGTCCTGGGATAGAGCCCCACATCAGGCTCCCTGCTCAGCAGGGAGTCTGAGGATTCTCTTCCTCCCTCTTCCTCTGCGCCCCTCTGCACCACCCCCCATGCATTTGCTCACTCAAGCACTCTCTTTCTAAAATAAATAAATCTTAAAAAACAAAAAGTCTGTTCACCATTTGACTTATAACACAGTTCCTAAACTTGATTTTTTAATTCTGTTTTTCTGTTAAAAAGAGAAGTTTCAGCTGCCAGATTATAATCATTGAGAGTTTACTACCATTTTGCCCACAGATTAAGACATTTTCATCCTTTTATGAAACAAAATAAGCTTCTGTCAGACCAAAATTTGGGGATCAGAAACTAATCCTTAAAATCACCATGAATAATTGCATTTTCCGTTTACCTCTCTGTTAATAGGTCTTTGTTTTGTTTAAGATTTTGAGAGAGAAACAGTGAGAGAGAGAACATAAGCAGGAGTGGGAGAGGGAGAAGCAGGGAGCCCAATGCAGGGCTCATCCCAGGACCCCAGGGTCATGACCCGAGCCAAAGGCAGATGCTTAAGGACTGAGCCACCCAGACACCCCTGTTAATAGTTTATACAAGTCCAAAAAAATTATTTCAGGAAGATTAAAGTTTTAAGTAATTTTCTCTAATATTGCAAAATACGGAGAACAGTACACAACATATACAGTCTCCAAAATGCAACTTTGAAAAAGCGTTTTTGATCTTTAGAATTATTTGTCTTCCTCTGGCAACCCAGAAGATAAAAGGGACAGCACAAAGAAATACGTATATACAAGCTCAATTAAACCAGGCAGAATGCTGGAATGGCCTTTTTTCCTCTTTTTTTAAGAGAAGTGGTGGAGAAGGGCAGAGAATCTTAAGCAGGCTACATACCCAGTGCAGAGCCCTGAGATCATGACCTGAACCAAAATCAAGAGTTGGACACTTAACTGACTGAGCCACCCAAGTGCCCCAATGCTGGAATTGCCTCTAAACAGAAGGGTATTTTATGCCAGTGGTAATGGCAGTAATTCATTTTGTAAAGTAGCAGACTTTGTTGTTGTTGTTTGGTCTTTTTAAGACTTTTTTATTTATTTGAGAGAGAGAGAGCACACAAGCAGGGAGAACAGCAAGGAGAGGGAGAGAGAGAAGAGGCTCTCTCTGCTGAGCAGGGAGCCCAACACTGGACTGGATCCCAGGACCCTGGGAACATGACCAGAGCCAAAGGCAGATGCTTAACTGACTGAGCCACCCAGGCGCCCCATAGTAGCAGACTTTGAAAATAAAGAGTTTCATTCTGAAACATTACATTATTATGGTTACTATTTTCAGCACCAATGCTCAAAAGCAATTTGTTACTTTACCCTTTGTTTGTTTGAAAACCATTAAACTATATAGGGTTTGCTTACGTAGGTATCAGCAAACACAGAAGATTCTTCCATGAGTGGCTACTTGTACAGATCAAAGGGCAATAAAAAACCTTGGAAACACTTGTGGTTTGTCATAAAAAATAAAGTGCTGTATACATATGCTGCAAGTGAGGTAAGATCTGAAATGTAAAGATTAATAATTGCGGGGTCTGGATTTATAGTACCAATTGGAAATGATTACAGTATCTGTTTAATCTATTTGGTTTGTGTGTTTTTGTTTTATTTTGCTTTGCTTTTGGAGGGGGAGATGTTGCTGTCATTTTTAATGTCAACAGTGTCCTAGAGCTCTTACTCAGAAATGTTAGGAATTTTCCGTAATATTAAAATATAACTTTTTTTGGTGTCATGTGACTAAGAACTTCACTAAAGGCAAAGGTTCTTATCCTTTCTGCCAAGCTCTCTTGGTTGACACTCCCTTTACTATCCCCAGATTATACTGATCAGGCCTCAAGCTTAGATGAGATACTTTGGGTTATAAACAATGCCTGGCTATTTGCTCTAATATTACCCTTTTCAACTGTCTGATCACCCTGTGTTCCAATAACATCCTATAAAAACCACTGCTCTAGGAGCCAAGCTTTTCCTTAGTGGGACAGGGTAAATCACTTTCTGAGCTTGTTTTCTGCACCCATAAAATGAAAGTAATAGAATTACCTACCTCGCATAGTTACAGGGAAGTATGTGATACTCAGTAGATTGTGAACACATTGAAAACTGCTTAGCACAGTGTCCGACTCATGAGGTAGGTGGACAGTGGTCAGCTTAATATTGTTGAAAAAATGAAAAATAAATGAAAATGAAAAACAAAGAATTATTGTTTTACCTGTGTATATGTGAAATTAAACTATAGCTAATCAGTTCAAGAGTTTGATAATAAAATCTGACTTTTGTTATCAATTTAACATCCCATCTCCCTTTGTGTCTCCCCCCCCTCTTTGTGTCTTTCTTAAATTAGGATGTGGCAGCTTTGGAGAGTCAGCCTTTACTAGGATTCACTGTCACTCAAGTCAAAGATGAGAATTCAGAGTCTAGAGTGTTTCAGTTACTACACAAAAACATGTTATTTTATGTGTTCAAAGCAGATGATGCCCACTCAGCTCAGAAGTAAGTAATTTAGACATATTTTTCTTTTACACATGAGTTTCATGTTGTTACATGATTGATTTTTATAAAATAATGTACTTCCATTGTGGGGACAATTAAGAATTTAAATCAGAGATCCAAATTAGTTAGATTTAACATATTTTTCAAAGTCTTTAGAGCTGTTTTAAGAACAGGGAAAAGGATCTGGAATATTTTCAGGAGGGAGAGGGGAAAAGAAAATAGGTCTGTCCAAAATATTTTGTCTATGCATGACCTCTGAGGAAGCAGCGTGAAGTTGCTCTGCTGAAAGGAAAGGAAGCTGAGGCATTTGACCTCTCCTTCAATGAGGGTAAGGATCATCCCTTAAAACATTCCAGGACTTTGGCAATCCAGTGCTTCAATTGTGCCATGGAACAGCAGGAGTTTAAACAGCTGCTTGCTAACTTACTTCTTTGGGAAAAGGGTCAAACACATTAAGAGGCTCCCATGCTGTTCCCGAGAACTGAGTAGAAGGAAATGGATATCATTTTAGAGGGTAAATGCTTTTTAAACAATCTCTTCAAAATTCCTAGAATATTTATTTTGATGTCATGAGGTTGTTTAACATAGAGAAGCATATCTCTGTGAAATTCAGGTCCTTTGTAACAAAACAGTGCAGTTTATCTTTCACCAGATCTTTTGTGTGATTTTTGTTGTGGCCTCACAAGTTACACATTTTTGTTTACACTAAGAGCTTAGACCTCCTGTGTTCTCCAAGGCTTAAAATGTGCATGCAGATAAAAAAGAATGCCCTAAGTAAACAAGGCTTGTCTTTTCTTAAGGCAGTTAGAATTAATGTACCAAAATGTACCATGTTCCTGAATACTAATCAGGTACGGTGTGACACATACTCTGTAAGACTTTTTTTTTTTTCCAGTCTATGTTAGGATATCTAGTGTGTATCTGTTACTCCAAATAATTCTTTTCAAGTCAACCGAAGACTATTTGAAATTATGTCACTTAACTATTTTTTCGGTAAAAATTACTTTGGATAAAAGAGTAACTGTTCTAATATTCTGTTAGGAATTATATTTCTCATGATTTTTTTCTGTATTCATCATCAAACTGATAAAAATGATTTGAATATATATCTTTTGTTCATATCATTAAGTTGACAAGGTAGAAAAACCTTCAATACAATTGAATGTAGTTGAGTGAAGAAAATCTTACTTGTAATTTAGAATTAATACAGGCTAAATTTTAAGTTTCTCTTTGAAGTCACTAATCATGGAGGTGTTTTTACAAATTACAGAATATTAAAATGTATTAATTTTAATGGCAATTTTTAGCTTTTTAGAAGACTTTTATAATTCATGCCATTTGCATTTAAATTTTTGAAAATTCTATCCTCTCTAATCTATATAACAGCTTTGAGCTAAATCTGTTATAGGCTATGTTTACTAATGAGGTTGAGTGATTTCAAATGTTCATAGTAAGTTCCGAAGCAATTATAGTGCTAGGGAGGTAAAAAAAAAGATTACCTCCAAGTGTGTTCTGAATAATTGCAGCTGTGGGTATTGTCAGATAAAACTTTGAGACTAACGAGTTTTGGAAAGCCTTCTCTGAAACTGAGACACTTTGTTGTTTTTGTTTTTGGTTTTTTGGGATATACTTCATATTGCATGCAACACTTTGATCAACTGAAGTAGATGAGATGTTAGATTCTTTTTTATTGAAAATATTAAAACAGGTCTGGACTATGGATGCCCAGAGAGTTAAGAGGGGAAACAGAGATAAAGCTGGTGTTCCTAAAAGCAGGAAGGGGGTTGAAATAAAAGCCTTGGCAAATGTGTTCATTTCCCAAACCAATCATATGGAATCATCAGGAATCCATAGAGCTTTTACATGAAATGGCCCCTTCCTCATGCCTCATGGACATTAAAGATGCAATTTTCAGGCCAAATTTTCAGCCATATTACTAAGTAAAGGACATTTCCATATATGTAGAATTCTGATTTGGTATAGGAAGCTAAAGTATACTGCCAGGGTGATTGGATCCACAGGCACAGCTGTGATCTATATTGTCTTAACATCTAGCAGAGGATTGCATTTTACAAATCTAACAAATTTCTCTTACCAATAGGTGGATAGAAGCATTTCAGGAAGGCACAATTTTGTAGCGATATTGGTTTCATCCCTTCTGTGATTCCAAATGGGTGGAATTTCATCAGAATGGAGTAAATGCAGTATAAAAATTTTACATAAATGAACACTGCCAAGATAAATCCAGCCAAAATCTTCATCAAATATTACGAATCATTTTGTTAGGTATAAGGTAATTTTTTTAATGTTTTTTCATGTATGTTATTTATTAAAATTTTGATGTTTACTTAATGGTCAGAATTATTTCTGAGACTCACACTGAATTCTAAAGTACTTTTTCTTTAGAAACCAGAAAACTTATCTTAATATTGTGTACTGTATTAACTGTTTGTGACACAGATTTCTCCATGTGTTTTATAGTGTTACATTGTAACATGAGGTAAGTCTTTGCAAATAAAAAACACACATCAAGGAGCAAATTTCCATGCAGTGTTTGGTTTAGAAATTACTATAAAACTGCTGATGAAAAAAATGTATGTTTTTAAATCAATAAACTTAGATGAATTTTTGTGTCTTATAATGGAAAAAGCACACGGCCACCTCCTACCTCAGTAACTGTGAAATGAAATTCCGGTAAATTATCTAAAGTATTTCTGTTGTACCTCTTTTGGCATGAGATAATATTACATCATCAAAGAATTAGAGCAAAGAGATAGAATGTGAAGATTTTCATTGAACTGAGCTTATAAGGAAAGAGGATGTTTTCGTTTGCAGAGGAACACAAGTCTCTATAAGTTTAATTGTTTTTTAAAGCTACCGGTTCAACACAAAAATGTATTATTTTAAAAATAAAAGCAAAATACGGCAAGCATTATATTACATGATATCCTTTGCTATTGTAAGTGCTCTGAGCCTAAGTATTGGTGGTGTTTGCATCTAAAAAGAATTTTCCATTCCCTGTAATACTGTGCTTTAAAAAATGAACTGGAATTACCATACCAAAAAGCATAGATTCTAAGCCAAAAAAATGAAATTGTATTCATTTTTTAAAGGTTATTTAATACTTCTTTGTGTTGTGTCCTCCCTGGTAATTAAAACAAATCCTTTATTTCTTTAACCAGTTGCCAAATGCACCTCATTAGGAAAGATTTATATCCATAATTCTGGTGCACTTACTGTTTAACATGTGAACTGTTTTGTATGTAAAACTGTTGATGAGTAGAAGAAAAATGAAATTCACACTACGATTAAAGTCATTCTTGATGTTTATAATACACATTTATTGATTGAGCTTAAACTAAAATAAATTATCTTAAAAGGCAAGGTCATCCATAGACTATTTCACAAAAGGCACAAGAATTTTCCTTTCTGCTTTTATATAAAATATTTCCTAATTCAGTCTGACACCATTGCCAAGACAAGTACGGAGTGCCTTTCTGAAGTTGTTTGTTGGGGGCGCCTGGGTGGCTCAGAGGGGTAAGCCTCTGCCTTCAGCTCAGGTCATGATCTCAGGGTCCTGGGATTGAGGCCCACATCGGGCTCTCTGCTTCCCCCTCTCTCTCTCTGCCTGCCTCTCTGCCTACCTGTGATCTCTCTCTCTCTCTGTGTCAAATAAATAAATAAAATCTTTAAAAAAAAAAAAATGAAGTTGTTTGTTGCAGCACCAGAGTCTCAATTAAATCTTGAGTTGGCTGCTGTAGTTTTTTTTGCACCCTCACACACAGTCCTCACATGCTGTCTCCCCAGTCTTTCTGTCACAGTAGGTAAACCTAATACTTCTTTGCAGTTCACTAATTTTAATCAAGAGAGCATAAACAAGGCTTCCATGTTAAAAATCTTTGCAGTTTTTAGTGTATCCTTTTCGGAGACCAAGGTTATACCTTATAAAGTGTTAATTTCTTTGGGTCTAGCATTTTGCAAAGGACAAGTTATTTGGAGTTCTGTCCCCCTCCCTATGAGCTCTCAGCCTTCTGACTGGAAGGTTTGGCTTAAACCTCAGATTCTAAAAAAATACCAGCCAGGCTATTTTGTCTTCCAACAGCTGGCTAAATCAAGAACCATTTATAAATCTAAATAGAAGAAACACTGCACAAACTTCTATTAATTCTAATCACACATAAAACACATGTGTGGGGGCGCCTGGGTGGCTCAGAGGTTTAAGCCTCTGCCTTCAGCTCGGGTCATGATCTCAGGGTCCTGGGATCGAGTCCCACATTGGGCTCTCTGCTCAGCAGGGAGCCGGCTTCCCTCTCTTTGTCGCTGCCTGCCTCTCTGCGTATTTGTGATCTCTCTCTGTCAGATGAATAAATAAAATATTTAAAAAAAAACACATGTATGATTGTACTGGCTATTGGCTTCACCCCATGGAGGGTTTTGAAAATATAAAATACATATAGCCTTTTGAGGAAGCCATCAGATTGCCATTCCCCCCCAAAAAATGTTCTAAATGAAGAATGGTATTATGTTTCCTTTTCTCCCTCATCAGTCCTGCATAACTTACTAAAGCTGATCAATTATTTATTTAACGTGGCTCATTTAATGTCAACTGAGAAACCTTATATATGTTTTATTATAAAGTTACTTTAAAAATGTATCTCTCAATAGCTAACATTTTAGAGGGAAAAAATTATATTGGGTGCATTCAGTTGGGGGGTTGCAGAGGGAGAATCTTAAGCAGGCTCCCTGCTGAGCACAGAGCCCAACAGAGAGGACCCTGAGATCATGACCTGAGCTGAAAACAAGAGGTGGAAACTTAACTGCCTAAGCCAACCAGGCGCTCCTGTTGGGTACATTCTATGAGAAAGTATACAGTATGTATAAGGATCCCAAGAATACTATATTTATCCATCACACCCTTTTCAGGTTTCTCCTTTTATTCATAAGGAGGAGAAAGAAGAGCAGTTGTAATGCTAAGCAAAAAGGCACTAAAAGTAACCTGGGTAATAGATGCCAGGTTAAACTGGGGGAAGGCTGGCATTCTTAGTGTGTCCCCCCAATCTAGGTTCCTCCTTAGCTGTGACAGCTATGGAGAGGATCCATCAGAGTCCTAGAAAAACAAGGTTATCTCAGGCATCATCCCACATTACTGAACCTCTTCCAACCTCTTTTCTCCTTCTCTCATATACCCAGTATGATCCTATTGTCTTTTGCCCAAGATCCTTTTTTTTTTTTTTAAAGATTTTATTTATTTGACAGAGAGAAACACAGCCAGAAAGGGAACACAAGCAGACAGAGGAGAGTGAGAGAGGGAGAAGCAGGCTTCATGCCGAGCAGGAAGCCCAATGTGGGACTTGACCCTGGGTCTCCGGGATCATGACCTGAGCCAAAGGCAGTCGCTCAACCAACTGAGCCACCCAGGCGCCCCTGCCCAAGATCCTTAATTCTCTTTTCAACCAAAAGCTTGATTCTTTGAGTATGTAGTACCATTCCTTAAAATGAGATCATCAGAGCAACTTTAATATAAAACAGCAATGAAACAAGTAAGTGAAGAAGAAAACTTTATAGTTTTGTTAACCAGATGTTGATAGGATATATCCAGAAATAGGGAATGCCTGCTATTTAGTAATTTAGTTAAAAGGTTATCACAGTATATGTTCATCTATCTTGACGTATGCATCAATTTATACTCTTATTTTTGAAATTTGATGTCCACTATTGTCAAATGTAGTCACTAGGATTTCCAGAGATGTAAATCCTTTTTCTCTTGTTACACCGTACATGCCTTGAAGATAAATACTGTATCTATTTCTCAAAAAATACCTATCCTGTGTCTTTTAATGAGAAAATAGTTGTTGAAATGCATAGAAGGTGAGGACAGGATTCTTGTTGTCTGCACCTCAAACAGAGCCCCCTTCCACCCCATACCCTCATTTTAACTCAGATCTTAGACCTGCTCTTTCCACCATCCTGCAAGGCCATATTTGTAGCTACTTGTTGGACATCTACATGAGTCCTTAAGCATTTTGAACTTTACATGACTTCACTTTCTCTTCCTTCAGATCTGTTTATTTTCTTCTGTAATGGAAAAACACCATTCTAGGCTCCAGAATCCGCCTCTAAGTCTCAACAAGACCCTCTGCTATTGCTCTTGTACTCAGTCCATCTTCATTCCTGTTATTGCACAGAGCCTGGCTCAAGTCCTTGTTACCTCTTCCCAATGATTAGAATAACTTTTCTTCGAATTCCAATGCCACCTTTGCATGGTCTCATTTTAAACATTGCCAAAGCTATCTTTTAAAGCATAGCTCTAACCTAGTTTCATCCCTGCTCTTTGCAACATCCATTGGCTTCCCAGTGGCTTAGCATGGAACACTTCTCCTCAGGTGTCACACACTCCAGCTAACCCCATCCCAACCTTTCTTCTTTGTTCTCACACTCTTCCCAACCCATTTCTGCCTATGTATCCAAGACTTTTCTTTCTGTGATAGTTGGTCCTAGTCCTTTTCTCTCCTATTCCTCCTCCTTTATTCCTCCAGGCTGGAGTTAGTCTCTCCTTTCTCAATGTCTCTATAGCCTTTAGCTAGGAAACACACTTTCTTATGGTGCCTATCACATTCTGTCCTTGAGGATCTGAGACATTCCTCAGTATCTGGCAGACTACCTTGCATGCTATGGACACTCAGTATTTGGTGAATTAAATTAATTCAAATGGATCCCTTCTGATTTTTATTTTTTTAAGTGCCTTCCATATACAAATATTCTGGAGCCTATGCCACATTTAATATTCTCTAAAGGAAAATCTTCTTTTTTATTAACGTTTAATGTATTATTTATTTCAGGGATCAGTCTTACACAATTCACAGCACTCCCCATAGCACATACCCTTCCCATTGTGCATCCCCCAGCCACCACATCCTTTCCACCCCTTCCCTTCCAGCAATGCTAAGTTTGTTTCCTGAGATTGAGTCTCATATGGTTTGTCTCCCTCTCCGGTTTCATCTTGTTTCATTTTGTATTCCCTTTCTCTATGATCCTCTGCCTTGTTTCTTAAATTCCACATATTAGAGAGATCATATTACAATTGTCTTTCTCTGATTTACTTATTTCCCTTAGCATAATACCCTCTAGTTCCATCCACGTCGTTGCAAATAGCAAGATTTCGGGGGTTTTGAAGGCTGCATAATATTCCATTGTGTATATATACCACATCTTCTTTATCCATTCATCTGTTAATGAACATCTAGGCTCTTTCCATAGTTTGGCTATTGTGGACATTGCTGCTATAAACATTGGGGTGCACGTGCCTAAAGGAAAATTTTATCTATGACTTTCCCTTTTAAGAAAAGAGACAATTTCTAGTAGGATTTAATTTTAAGATAAAGGTAGTAGAAAATTTTCAAAAAGCCTCAGTATCAAATTCCTTTGGTGGGGGAGATGAAAGGAGGCAACTCTGTTTAATATGTGTTGGTCATAGCATGTTAAGAACCAATCTTGAAATACTGTATTTTTTAAATGATGAATTTCTAGGAACAATTTTTACTTAAAATGATAATAGTTTGTATCTAATTGTCCATATAGATATAAATCCTTTATAAATAAAATACTTGTAAATAATGTCAATATGTATTATATTTATACAAAATAAATTTACTGTATCTACTTTTGGTATGATGATGTCTTTTAATCATGTATTTTTCTAGAGTCACATATTTAAAGATGAACCAGAGGGGTTTTCAAAGAATGAGGTATAAAGTATATTCCCCTTCTTAGGGATTGCTACATGCCATTATTCTGTGTTCTGCCTAGTTCCAGAGGGAAAGGACAGAGGATATGTTCTTCTGGAACTGCTTTTCTAGTCCTGATCAATACTAAAGAAATTTCAAGGACCCCTTATCTTAAAGTCCAACCTACACAGTGCTTTGCACAAATTACAGCTCTAACTGCCACACCTCTGTGCTAGAGGTGGTCACTGTCATAATGTTCTGTCAATGCCTCTTCATTTCATGAATCTTTATTTTGACCACTCAATATTGTCCTGTATGCTTGGGACTCACCACTGGACAAAAAAGCCAGACTTCAAGAAGTTTGTATTCTAAGTGATAATAATTTTTTTTCTTTTTCTTTTTTTTTTTAATGAGAGCATGGCATGTCTAACTTTTTTTTTTTTTTAAGATTTTATCCATTTATTTGACAGAGAGAAACACAGCCAGAGAGGGAACTCAAGCAGCGGGAGTGAGAGAGGGAGAAGCAGGCTTCCCACTGAGCAGGGAGGCTGATGCAGGGCTCTATCCTGCAACTCCGGGATCATGACCTGAGTGGAAGGCAGATGCTCAACGTGTGAGCCACCCAGGCGCCCCGGTGATAATAATTCTTGCTCCATTTAGCCATTATATGTATTTACTCGCAAGAGCTGATAAGTAAATTGTTGCCTGGCTGCCCTAGCTTTTTTTTTTTTTTTTTTTTTAAGATTTTATTTATTTGGCAGAGGAGGGAGAGAGAGCCAGAAAGCAAGCACAAGCAGGGGGAATGGCAAGCAGAGGAGAAGCAAGCTCCCCGCCGAGCAAGGAGCCCAATGTGGGGCTCAATCCCAGGACCCTGGAATCACGATCCAAGCCGAAAGCAGCCGTTTAACCAATTGAGCCACCCTAGCTTGTTTTACTTAAGGGAATTTTAAATATTTTATTGGGATCCACCCAGACTTGTTAACTCCTCTAACGAACTTTAAGATACCCTAAAACAGAGCCCAATTTTTCACAACTTAGAAACCAAACTGCCCAAAACTGATGAGGTCATCTAGTATATTCGAATTTGTAACGTCTCAAAACTTCCTTTAACGACTGACCACCTTTGGCAAAAGGGATGCTAAGCGCACCCGGTTTATGAAGTCCTTGATAAGGCCGCTCTGGCAGGCAGTTTTCCTCCCAGCCGATAGGGGGCAGCGGCCCTTCAGAGGCTCGGTTTTCTTATTCCTCCAACCAGAGAACGTCACACCTCCTCGCCACTTCGCCACTAATAATGCGCAGGCGCGGATGGGAGCACGTACCGCAGAGCGGAGGGAGGGGTCACGAACTCTGACCCCCCCCAAATACACAAACCCAGAAAGCTCCCTGCCCCCACTTTTCTTTACCCTATCCCCTTGAGCTTTTTCCAACCTGTCTCCTCCCGGAACCCCAAGCAGCCACCAAAGCGGGACTGTCGGGTCCACGCCCGGCGCGGGACGTAGCTCGTCGGAGAAGCGCCGGTAAGAAGTGCCGAGTAGGGAGAAAAGCAGCCGTGGCCGCGCCTAGGGCGGGGGGCGGGGTGTCCCTTCCTCCCAACTGCCAACGGACGTACCCCCAAGTCCCCCAGCAGCCTGCGGGCTGCGGCCCGTAGGGCCAACTCGTACGGCAGCGCGGCGGACCGGCTGCTCGGGTTGGGTTGGGAGCGCGCCAAGTGGCCGCAGTGGCGGGGCGGAACATGTGGGGCTCCGAGAGAAGCTGAGGCAGTCGCCGGGGGCGGGGCGCCGGGCGCGGAGTGTGGCCGGGCGCGGGAGGCTAGTCCGCGAAGCCGCACGGCGCACACAGCAGCTTCTCCCCCGGCACCTCCTGCGGCGCCTCTGACCTTTCACCTACAGGAAAAGCTTCCGTCTCCGCGCCGCCGCAGCCGCCGCAGCCGCCGCTTCCCCCACTTCGGAGAGCCGCGCGCGGTGGCTGGGCTCCGGGGGCGCGTCGTGGGCTCGAGCGTCCGCGAGCCGAGGCCTCCGCCCTTTCCTAAGGCCGCTTACTAATTCTCTTGCCTGCACGGGACGGACGGAGCAACGCCCTTGACTTTCACGACAAATAGGGCGAGAGCAGCCGCAGCTTTTGGACCCGTATCATTTTTGAGAAAAATGGAACGGCCCAAGGTCCTCACTGGCCTAAACTTCCAGTAGTTCTTCTGTTAAAGAACTCTGCCTGCAACTCCTGAATACAGTCGTTTCATGAGTTACAAATGTTGCCAAGGTGTCTCATAACCTTCACTAAGTAGGTCAGCCTGTTTAAACAAGCAAATGAAAGGAGAAGCAAAAAGACTGGAAATTAAAGCCTTTCGGGTTTTTATTCCTGTGGATGTTGTAAATAGGCCTTCGATTTGGACGTTCTTGAACAATGTATGGTTGCATGGTACACGATGGTTGTTTTGAAATATTGCTTGTCGTAACAAATTTCATATTCTTTGTAGGGGCATTTCATTCTAGGAAGAGTTTTGAGGGAGATAAATCAAAGGCATCAAACATTCCTAAGATATGTTGTGTTTCTGCCACACAAAGCATATAATTCCTCAACTCAACTTGGGGAATAGAAAAGACAAAAGAAACTGCATAATTAATGTTATAAATATAGTTACCTTTCTTTTTTATTCATAGGACCTTCTGCAGTTTCTTAACATCTTTTATGAAAGTCCTAGGGAAATGTATCTGTACAGAAATTTTGCATATATTAGAAGTTAAAAGTCTCAGTGAATTCTACTCAATTGCTTTAGTATACACAATAAGTGCTGAACTCATCTCAAAGGATTGGCTTTTTTTTTTTTTTTTTTGATTTGAACTGAATGTTAAAAGGTCAGGTGGAATTTAAGGGAGGGAAGAGAAGCTTGGAATGGTATATTGAGGCATAAAGAACATACCAGTTTGACTCGAAAGAGAGGCCCCTCTTGGGAGCAATAAGAGATAAAATGGGGAAGTCAGACTATAAAGAAACTCTGTGTCCACAGTGGCAGGCATGTTTCAGAGGCTTAATAAATATTGAAAAAATAAAAGGAGACGGACCGGAACTTTATCCTTTGGCCATTAAAGAGACCTGTTGGTTCTGAAGCAGGAGAGTAAGGGTGTTTCAATTCTGTAAGTGCCCTGAGATACTGTTGCTTGTTAAGAGTGTAGACCACTAATGGTTTTGCCTTCTGGGCACTTCAAATGTATACAAAGATGGTTTTTGCCTAATAGGGGCTTTCCAATATATATATATTAAATGTATGTTCTGGAAACTCAACAGTAGCTGAAATTTTACCTGAAGAGTTAACTGAAAGGCCTTCAAGGCTACAAGAGGTTTTATGAATCACTTGAAATTCAGTATATACGGTCATTTGTAGTGTGACTCAATGTGAATTTGTGTTTTTTAGTAAGAGAAACCTTAACTTCCACCAGTTTTCAAAGAGAGATATGACCCACTCTACTGGAAAAAGTAGAATCATTGTTTTATGTCATATTTATATCATATTTTCAAACTTTGCATCCCCTAGAAGGAAATGCATTTTGCATCATGACTCAGCACACTCACACAGATTAAAGTGAAATAGTCTTATTGAGACTATTCTTACCCTCACTATATCTGATGCACTCTTTTCCATTTTCTTAAAAAAAAAAATCTACCTACTAAATTAATTTCCCCATCCATAAGTGGCTCATAACACAAAGTTTGCAAAATAGTTTTGGAATACAGCAGCCTACATTCAGTTGATGGCTTTACAAGTAGGATAGATAAGTAGTTTGATATTGCATTGTATGTACCATACATATCTATGTTTGCTTGGAGAAGGGTCCAAAGGGGAAAAATTGTTCTTAGTCCACCTTTCTGGTCAAATATATTCCCTAATTTCCTCTCATTTCTGTTTCACTGAATACAAATTGAGGTATATGCTCATTGAGGTAAGTATTTCAAAAACTTCCCCTAAACATTCTTTTGCTAACCAGTTTGGATTATATGGATCTATAAACAATATGAGATAAGAGCTCTAGACCCCCCGCAGTAATGCAGAATGTTTATATACAGAAAAGTTAAAAATTGATGTATTGGACTGCAAAATGGAATCTACTAAATACATGCACGTGTGCATTTTTCTGAAGAGGGTGTATATAGATTCTCTAAGCTTAGAGTTTGTAACTCTGAAAATTATGAATTCATTGTCATTTCCTACTCTTTCCTTCAGAAGCCAAAAAGAAAAGAAAAGAAAAGAAAAATCGAATAGCCCTTAATTCGGTACTCAAGAATACTATTCCAAGAATGTTAACATTCAAACCCTTTAGCATTGTATTACCTGTAGCATTGCTGATGACAAAATACACATTTAAGCATGAACCTGTACCATGCGCATATGTGCATCACACATAATACCCTAATATGCTTTGGCTAAAATGATAGTTGATTTAGTGTGATTATTTGCTCCTATAATAGTACCGAGATTTAACTTCAGCCCCTTCTATTCATGCACTTTTAAGTAGTCAAACATTAGGGGAGCCTGGGTGGCTCAGTCCTTAAGCATCTGTCTTTGGTTCAGGTCATGGTCCTGGGGTCCTGGGATTGAGCCCCACATCCAGCTTCTGGCTTGGCAGGAATCCTTCTCTCTCTCTCTCTCCTACTCCCCCTGCCTGTGTTGCCTCTCTCACTGTCTCTTGCTCTGTGTCAAATAAATGAATAAAATATGTTTTTTAAAGATTTTACTTACTTTTTTGACAGAAACACAGCTAGAGGGATAACGCAAGCAGTGAGAAAGGGAAAAGCAGGCTTCACACCAAGCCAAGAGCTCGATGCGGGGCTCAATCCCGAGACTCAGGGATCAGGACCTGAGCCAAAGACAGACACTTAATGACTGAGCCACCCAGGCATCCCTCAATAAAATCTTAAAAAAAAAAAAGTAATCAAACAATAATACATATAAATGGTTTATCTACCTAAGTTTTCATTATGAAGTAGCTTGTTTTGTTGTAATGTGCTGATAACACTGTTGATTTTAGGATTCTGGAAAAGATTGCTTTAAACTGGCTTTTTGTTTTCTGCTTACAACTAATTTTTTGTGTGTGGTAATACTTGTAGGTAAAATTTAAAAGAAACAGACACTTATTCAGTGAAAAGTAAGTCTGTATTCCACCCCTGTTCCCAAACTTCTCTTTCTCCCTGGAGGTAGTCGTTATAATCATTTTCTCTGGTGTTTTTTTCAGCGAGTTTTTTCTTCTCTCTAGGTAGCATTTTAAAGCTTTCTTTACATATAGTGAGTGTTTCTTATTAGATTTGTACCTAAGTGTTTCGGGCTGAATATTCCCCCGCCCCAACCCAAAATTCATATTGAAGTCCTCACCCCCAGTACCTCAAAATGTGACTGTAGTTGACCATGAGTCCTTTAAAGAGGTAACTCAGTTAAAATGAGGTCATTAAGGTAGGCTCCAATCCAATTATGACTTATCCCTATTAAAAGAGATTACAACACAGGCACAGAGGGAAGACATGTAAAGAGAAAAAGAGAAGACAGCCATCTATAAGCCAAGGAGATGGGCCTCAGAAACCAACCCTTCTGACAGCTTGTCTCAGAGTTCTAATCTGTGAGAATTGTGAGAAAATTAATTTTTTTTAAAGATTTCATTTATTTATTTGACAGATCACAAGCAGGCAGAGACAGGCAGAGAGGAGGAAGCAGGCTCCCTGCCAAGCAGAGAGCCCGATGTGGGCGTCAATCCCGGGACCCTGAGATCATGACCTGAGCCGAAGGCAGAGGCTTGAACCTACTGAGCCACCCAGTTCCCGAAAATTAATTTTTTTAAGATTTATTTCAGAGAGTGCACGTGAGCTTAGGTGGGGGGGTAGGGGCAGAGGGAGAGAATCTCCAGGAGATCTGAGTTGAGCATGGTGCTCCATCTCATGACCCTGATATCATGAACTGAGCAGAAAAGAAAAGTCAGTCACCCAACTGACTGAGCCACCCAGGCGCCCTCATGAGAAAATTAATTTTATTGTTTGAACTACCCAGCCAGAAGTAGTCCTGTTAGCCTTTGTTATGTCAGCCCTAGCAAACCAATACAGATTTTTATACTGGGAAGTAGGGTGCTGCTGTAACAAATGGCTAAAAATTTGGAACTGGGAAACGGATAGAGGCTGGAAGAGTTTTGAAATGCTTGCTAGAAAAAGCCTAGATTGCCTTGAAGATTGTTGGTGGAAAAGAAATATAGATGCCAAAAGCAATTTTGGTGAGGGTTCAGAAAGAAAAGAGAACTGTAGAAAAGCTGCTATTATCTTAGAGCTTCATGAACAGAATGTTGATAGAAATAGTAAACCTTAGAGGCACCTGGGTGGCTCCGTTGGTTGGGCATTGGACTCTAGGTTCAGCTCAGGTCATGATCTCATGAGGCCTGTGATTGAGCCCCGCTTGATGCTTTGTGCTCTGTGCTCAGCAGGGAGCCTGCTTGAAGATTCTCTCCATCTGCCCCTCCCCCCATGTATGGGCACGCTGTCTCTCAAATAATAAATAAATCAGTTTTAATAATAAAGGGGCAGCTGGGTGGTTTAGTCGGGCCTCTGACCCATCTCTGAGTCTCTCTCCCCTTCGTGGAAGGATAACAAATATTTGAAACTGAATAGCTCTGCTGGCCCATCTCGAAGAGTCACACAAGTCCGACAATTTTTCTCCATTTCTTTTCTTTTTTTTTTTTTTTTAAAGATTTTTATTTATTTGACAGAGAGAAACACAGCCAGAGAGGGAACTCAAGCAGGGGGAGTGAGAGGGGTAGAAGCAGGCCTCCTGCCAAGCCGGGAGCCCAACGTGGGACTCTATCCCGGGTCTCCGGGATCATGACCTGAGCCGAAGGCAGTCGCTTAACCAACTGAGCCACCCAGGCGCCCCAGTTTTTCTCCATTTCATCCCATCTATGTCCCGTTCAGTCCAAGCTGGAAACATTTCTGCTGTTATAAAACTCTCAGAAATCTTATTCCTTTCCCTGCAATTCATGGGGGTGGAGGCCTAGAGGACACAGGCCCAGAAAGCAGCTCTGTTTCCTCAGTTGGTTCCAGAAAAGATGAAGCCACTGCTTCTCAGTCTAGTGAGAAATAGTTGAATAAAGCTAAATATCGAACATTGCTTTTAGTACAACTAAAGTGAATTTATGACAGTATTATATAATGTAACAATGCCAAATAATTTTTATGTTGTCTACTAAAAAGCAAAAGTCAAAGTCAACGCATTAATCTTTCAGGCTCTCAAGTCCATCTGGAGAAAGTTTTATCTTAAATGAAAATTAACCTTAATATATAAGAAACTGCCACTAATGAAGAGCAGTCACATAATTTTGGAGAGATCTTCTTTCCTTTTGAACAAATGCAATTCTTTTGTCAGTTTTTACAGTATATTGGTAAAAGGGTGTTGTCAAGTGGCTACAGTGACATTTGTTTACAGATTGGATTACTCTTATTTAATAAACTACTCCTGATCTGTATCAGGATTGTCCTGATTAGTCTTCAGTATCTTTGAAAAGTAAAAGTGTTTGGTATTGAATCATTTTGTTTGGAATGGATCTTTTCAGAATATATAAAAGCAGAGAGAATAATTTCATGAATCCTGTATAAACTTCCATCAGTTTTCAATAATTGTCAGTGCATGGCCAGTCTTATTTTGTTTATTCCATCCTTCCCTCACCCACCCCAACTGGATTATTTTGAAATAAATCTTAGCTATTGTGTGATTTCCTCTGCAAATTCTTCAGTAAATGTATTTTATGAGTATAATTGTGAAAAGGCATCTTTTTGTTCTGGCAGGACTTTTTGGCAATAGAAGATGGCAACGATAGAAGAAATTGCACATCAAATTATTGAACAACAGATGGGAGAGGTATGTTTGATTTACAGTTCATTTGCAGATCCATCAAGCCTATTTAAATCAAATGTATAGGGGCGCCCCAGGTGGCTCAGTCAGTTAAGCGTATACCTTTGGCTCAAGTTGTGATCCTGGGGTCCTGGGATCAAGCCACACATCAGGCTCCCTGCTTGATGGGCAACCTGCTTCTCCCTCTCCACTACTTGTGCTCTCGCACCTGCACGTGCTCGCTCGCTCGCTCGCTCTCTCTCTCTCAAATAAACAAAATATTTTTTAAAATCAGTCAATCAAATGTGTATGTTATATTCTGAAGGTACAGAAACAAAAGATACTCTCAACTTTAAGGTAACTTTAAATCTAGTGGGAGATAGTCAAATCATCCCACAATCACAATACAGTGATAAGGGCCGTAATAGATGACTATATGGAGTGTTACGGGAGTGCAGAAGAAAAACAGCTAATGAAGAATTGTGGAGGGGCGATGAGACCTGGAACAATTATGCCCTGTTCCTTAGTAAGAGGTACCATAATCCAGAAGTTTTCAAAGTATCACCTACGGACTCTTTTCAGAGAGTTAGCAAGGTCAAAACCATTTTCATAATAATACTGAAATGTTCTTTGCCCTTTTTTTTCCAAGGGCTACCTACCATGTAATGATATGATATGATGAAACATGTCAGTATATAAAAGATGTACATTAGTCAATGGGCCAGTGTGATATTACAAAATCACTAAATCACTGACAAGTGAAGGATCCATTCAAATTGCAGGATAGATCTATGGGTTTTAATACAGTTTCTGATTTCACATTGCAGCTAGCCTTTGAAAAGCTACCACTTGTCAAGTTTGAATATGCTGTCTAAGAACTACCACATGTTGCATGCACCTAAAGCTGTTCTCTAAGAAATAAGTTTGTTAGCTTTTAGAATTTTGTTTACTTTGCAGGAATATTATTAGTGATAGAAATAATCCACAGTGAAGCCTACAGCAGCTAAAGCTTTACGTGGTAAAATTTGTTATGAACTGATTCAAATTCATATCTTATAGGTAAAATTGAAAATTGCAGGGGCGCCTGGGTGGCTCAGTTGGTTAAGCAACTGCCTTCGGCTCAGGTCATGATCCCGGAGACCCGAGATCGAGTACCACATCCGGCTCCCTGCTCAGCTCCCTTCTCCCTCTCTCACTCCCGCTGCTTGTGTTCCCTCTCTGGCTGTGTTTCTCTCTGTCAAATAAATAAAATCTTTTAAAAAAAGAAAGAAAATTGTTAGGGAAGATGATGGTGGAAATAACCTACATAAAATAAAATTGACAGCAGTGAAAAGTACACCCACAAAAATAGGACATGCTGGCAGTAATGGTCAACAAAGAAAACTCAAATTGGCAGCATCTATAATCAGTACAGTTCTACTCTAGACAAAAACTGATTAGTAATTCAGAATTTTGTTGTAAATTTTGCATAGGAAAGAATTTTGAAAATAATTTCAGGGAAATGGAAAAAAGTTGGAAACAAACCAACTTTGCCATTTTAAATTTGAACCAAGGGATTAAATTGGCTTAATGAGTTTACTCTGTAAAATATTTGCTCAACAACAACAAAAGCCCTCAGTGCTTGGCTAGTTCTCTTTATTCATGAATTTACTCTTCCCTAGGCTCCTCCAACTCAGTGGATAGCTGTCCTGTCCTCCCAGTTGCTCAGAGCAAAATTTGGTAGTCATCCTTGACTCTTCTCTCT
Organism: Spilogale gracilis; assembly: GCA_004023965.1. Taxonomy (NCBI): domain Eukaryota; kingdom Metazoa; phylum Chordata; class Mammalia; order Carnivora; family Mephitidae; genus Spilogale; species Spilogale gracilis. The sequence continues at coordinate 27,957 of PITA01015015.1, read as the reverse complement.
TTATATTCCACATTTAATTCATCAGCATATCTTGTCACATTCCCCTTCATAAGATGTCCCAAATCCAGTCATTTTTCTCCTGCAGCGTGGCCACTACCCTGTATCCTGGCAGCACCTCTGCCCATATATAATTCCCTGATATTGCCAGTGTGTGAGCAGTGGCATCCTTTCTGGTCTCCCTTAATTCTTCTCTTGAACATCACAGACTAGTCTACAAAACTAAATCTAGAATTACCCTTTTTGAAAAGATCTTGCCACTTTGCTTTGTGACTTTCCAGTGCATTTCATTTCATACAGGAGAAAATCCAGATTTTGTAGTCCTTATGAAACTCTATACCATGTGGCTCCTGCTGGCACTCAGATTTCATCTCTTATCATAATCCCTTCTGCCAGTCTGTTTCACTCACATAGGTCTCTTGCAATGCCTCTTGGCTCAGATATGTGAAACACACTCTTCCTGCCCACGGCCTTCTCCCTGAATCCCAGGTAGAGGATGCGCTTCCTCTAGCTCGTCCTAAGCTTTGGTCTGCTGCTTCACTCAGGTCCGTGCAAAAATGTCATCTCCTTATGGGTTTTGTTCCATCAATGACTGTCACCATCTCTACCCTGCTTTTTTCTTCTTTGTAGCACTTGATACCGTGTGACAATATTATATGCTTGTTTGTTTTTATCTACCTTTCCTCACTAAAATAAAAGCTTTATGAGAACAAATGTTTTGTTTTGTTTATTGCTATGTTCCAGGATCTAGAACAAATAGTACTTGGCAAATGGGATGCACCCAGTAAACATTTGTCTAAATGGAACATGGGAGGGAAGGGGAAGGAAGGAATTAAAATAGTGAGGTCCAGATGTTTTTACTATTGTACCTTTGTTTGCACTTTTGTTTTCCTATAGGATAGGATTTTGTGGGAGTAGAATTGCTAGTTTAAAAGGTATGTATGTATGTGTATTGTATTGAATGTATATGTAATCGTATCCTTTCCTGGCTTTGTCTGAAGGTAGGAGAAAATTGTGCCCTTAGAGAAAAAAAAAAAAATAAGTTGAATTGATTACTAATTTGACATGATTGTGTTAGATTGTTACCGAGCAGCAAACTGGCCAGAAAATCCAGATCGTGACGGCACTTGATCATAATACACAAGGCAAGCAGTTCATTCTGACAAATCACGATGGCTCTACCCCAAGCAAAGTCATTCTGGCCAGGCAAGATTCCACTCCAGGGAAAGTTTTCCTCACTACTCCAGATGCAGCAGGTGTTAATCAGTTATTTTTTACAACTCCTGATCTGTCTGCACAACATTTCCAGGTAAATAACTTTAGCGTGTCTTTTCATCTTACACTTGGAAGAATTAAAACGCACATTATAAGTCCTAATGTTAAGACTTTAAGTCCTACATGGTCTATAGGAAAAGTTGCATAAAATTATGTGCTGTGCAGATTATCTTTGGTGACTGCCCTCCTATATGCCACTGTACTTTTCCTCACGTGCCCTCACATCTGTATACTCGGAGGGGAGGGGAGTGGAGCGGGGGGTGGAGGCTCTTAGTTGCATATAGTAAGATCCACTCTGGCTAGTTTGTCCAGAAAGGGGTTTCATAAAAGGTATAGAGAACTCAGAATTGTTGGGAAGGCTGAAGATACAGCTCCAGGTCAGGTTTCTAAGAATCACCACTCAGACGTGCTGCAGAACTGGCTTCTAAGAGACCTGCTGATTCTGCATGGTTAGGAAACCGCCAAATTCAAAGCCTCTTCGTGGTAGCAGTACTTTCCAAGACCATGCTGCCTAGGCAAGAAGCGGCCAAATTAAGAAGTTGGTGTTATGGCTGCATCTTTGTCACCTATATCTTCCCGGATTTGGCATACCTTTTTATCCCCACCATCTGCTTTGACACTGGAAGTCAGTCAGTCTTCTAGATTAGCCTCACATCATTATAATTTTTGCTAGTTACTGATTTTTCAAAGAGTTAAGGCTTATACACACCACATGCCTGTGATTAGATATTTTCACTGCTAGTTGCTGTGATTGAACACAAATCCAACAAAACCTTAAGTTTGCCTTTGGACACCTTTTGGTGGATTTCCCGCTTAAAATTGAATTCTCTATTTTGTGATGAAAACCTGAACAAAGAAAATTGCCTTTTAGGATTGAAAAACTAATTCATAAAATTAGTTTTGCCTGTATACCCTGATAGATTCTATTATTCTTTTAATTGCATCATTTATATTATTTTTAGAAACAGCTAATGTAAAAAGTGGATGGGATTTACAAGAAGTTATTTTATCAACAAGACAGAAGTCACTAAAAAAATTTATAAATACTTTTATATGCCCTATGACTTTTTGCATTTACGTGTCAAAAGATTGGGGAAAAAATGATTAAAAGGTTAGAAGATAAACCTAAAAGAAGAAACTAGTACTTTTACAGCATTATATTAGCTGTAACTGATTAGCTCTTTAAATTATTTAAAGTATTCATAAATACTTTAATTTCTTTATCAACATATTTGGTTATAAAAGTTTTATAGTTACAGAAATATTGAGCAGTTAGTACAGTCGCCATATAACCTTTCAACACACAATTTTTCCTATTAATATTTTATATTAATCTGATACCTTTGTTATGATGAGTGAACTAATTTTGATTTATTATTTACTAAAATCCATAGATGTTTTTAGCTTTCCCTGATTTTTACCTAATATTCTTTTTGGTTCCAGGATACCATATTACATTTAGTCATCATGTCTCCTTAGATTCCTGTTAGCAGTGACAGTTTCTCAGACTTTCCTTGTATTTGATGACCCTGACGATTTTGAGGTGTACTGGTCAGGTATATTGTAGATGGCCCTGCTTTGGGACTTTGCTATTTTTCTTATGATGAGACTGGGATTGTTGGTTTTGGTGAGGAGGATCACAGAGGTTAAGTGCCATTTTCATCACATCATATCAAGTGTACTTATCATCATCATGTTTTATAACTGGTGACATTTTAGTTTCACCACCCGGCTGAAGTAGTATGTATCAGATTTCTCCTCTATAAAGTTGTTCTTTAAAAAAAAAAAAAAATCTGTTAAAAAATAAAAAATAATATTGGTACTTTGCCTACTTTGTGGATCACCTCTTGGGGCAAAGAAACAGAAACAGGTATAGGATAAAATTCCCCTGGGCCAAGAAGATTGCACTTCTGATCTAGTGACCTCAAGGATGTGGGCAAGTTTAATCTCTCAATATTTCTTCTACCGTTAGGAATAATAGCAGATAAAAAATTAGTGCCATTCACAAGAGATGTGCTGTTAAGGAAAAGAGTAATGCCTTTCATAGATACTTTGAAAGGACAGCTATTTTTTTTTAAGTTTCTCTTAAAGACTAATTTTTATGATGATGTAAAAAATGATGCCATTATAACATAGCAAAAGACAGCTATTTTAAGGACTGTTTTAAGTTTTTTAAATCAGAATTACTTCTGAAGTCATTCACACCCCTAAGAGAAGAAAAAGAATCAAAGCAGAGGGTTAGTGTGTAGGTTATTTTAAAGCCAGGGGAAGGTGAATGCCCTATGACTTTTTGCATTTACGTGTCAAAAGATTGGGGAAAAAATGATTAAAAGGTTAGAAGATAAACCTAAAAGAAGAAACTAGTACTTTTACAGCATTATATTAGCTGTAACTGATTAGCTCTTTAAATTATTTAAAGAGGGTTTGTAATTTGCCCAAGGCCTCTCCACCCAGTTCCACTAACCTGCTATCGTTTATCAGACTGTGTAGCCCAGGTTGTCAATGATTACAGCTGATCCAAATCTTAGACAATTCATTGATGAAATGTTTGTCAATCATTTCCATAATTATAAGTTAATAAAATTTAACCACTTTTCTATTAAAAATTCAATTATCTTTTTATGCTTTTATAGCTATTTTTCCATGTGGAAAAATTTTGAGCTATTCAAAGACATGTCATGGTAGGGCTGATAACTGCTGCAATAATTTGATATGTTGAATGAATAACGAATAACATGCTTATTAATTGGTGAAGATATATTAAATACTCATGTATTTGCACGTTTAACAGTGTTTAATGAGATCGTTATGGAACAAATTTAAAAGATATTCTTCCTATCTTTGCTTCTAATAACATTGAAATTTTTATTTAAATATGAGGAAAATTAACAGTAGTTTAATTGATATATGCATCATAGAGTTCAAAGTCTCAGAATAACTTATGAGAAAGAAAGCAATAATTAAAAGTGACTGTTCTTTTACGTTTTACTTAAGAACATTATTAACAAATTATTGTTCTGTTTTTTGTTTTGGGGGGTTTTCTTTAGCTCTTAACGGATAATTCTTCCCCGGACCAAGGACCAAATAAGGTTTTTGATCTTTGTGTTGTATGTGGAGACAAAGCATCAGGTAACATTTTAAAAATAACCTTTTATGTGTGTTGTGTTGTTAAAATAACTACCACACTACCATGTTTCTTCTGAAAGTAAAAAAGAAAAGAGCATATTGTTTTTATGGTTCGTATTTAAAGTCTTTAAAATTTAACTGATTTTACCCAAAGCTTTTTATTCACCTAAAGATTTTTTTTTACTTGAATGCAGTTTAATTTGATCTTGCAATGACATGAAATACATATTTTGAGGAATTGTGAAAAACAGTAAAAAAAGATTTGCTTATTTATTTGGGCAGGTAGGGGACCGGAGAGAGAGAGAGAGAGAGGGAGAGACACTCAAGCAGACTCCACACTGAGCATGGAGCCCCACACAGGGCTTAGTCTCATGACCCTGAGATCATGATCTAATCCAAAACTAAGAGTCAAGGACTTAACCAACTGTGCCATCCGGGGCCCCCAAGAGTTTTTGTTTGTTTGTTTAAAATTTTTATTTATTTATTTGACAGAGAGCTAGAGAGCACAAGCAGGCAGAGTGGCAGGCAGAGGGAGAGGGAGAAGCAGAGAGCCCGACATGGGGCTCGATCCCAGGGTCCTGGGACCATGACCTGAGGCAAAGGGAGCCGCCTAACCAACAGAGACAGCCAGGCGTCCCTGAGTTTTGCTTTTTAAATGTAAACTGAATATGTGGAAATTTTTCTAGAAAATAAAGTCAGTTTTGTCAAAGGAATTGCTTAAAAATGAGTTGTGGTCCTTAATAATACAAAACGTTGTTAACTTACCTGCCGAACCCTGTCGCTAGTCCAGGAATATAGAATTGAGATGGAAAAGCTCTGGTTACTCTTAAATGCTATGTATAGCTGAGCAGCATTTCTCCAAGTAGTATTACTAGTGCTCAGGGTTGTGCCATTGTAGTTATGTTCACTCTTATTTTATGACAGGAAAGCATCCATGTTCAGTCATATATAATCTTTAATCTTTTCCATAACTTCATTGCAAAAACCTCTGCTATAGCTTTTCCCAGAATATGTTCAATTTAATAGATGTTTATCAAAGAAATGGCCTGTGAACTGGTAGGTTGATTAAAGTATGACAGATTTCTCCAGAAATTTAAAAAGTGGAACCCACAATGTGAAGAGATTACTATAGGGGTATCTGGGAGGCTAAGTTGATTAAATGTCTGACCCTTGATTTCCACTCAGGTCATGATCTCAGTTGTGAGATCGAGCCCCATGGAGGCTCTGTACAGGGCATGTAGTCTACTTAAGATTCTTTCTCTCCCCCTCCCTCCATCTTTCCCCACCCGACCCCTCCCCCCAAAAAGAGAATACTGTAGCTCAAATACTAATTGATGTATCGTTTTTTCGAGCAGAGTTTTCAGAATAAAATATCCTTATATAAGAGAATTATAATTTGTAAGTGATCTCAGAAGTGAAAAGTTATTACTATGGTGTTATGGGTGGTTTTGTTTTTCCTTTTTCCAGATTTTTCCATATCATTAAGATTACCTTACAGAATTAAAAATTCATCTTAATATATTTATCAAAGAATATGGTTGTTTCATTCTCTGCTTAGTAACTCCTAAAAAATTTTTCCACATCACAAACTCAAAAACCTCCATTTCATCACATATATTGTTGTTACTTAAAGGGAAGAAATGGGCTTATTTCCATTTCTGTCCAAAAAATACGTGACTTTGTGACTTTTGTATTTTCTTAAACATCTTGTCTCTAGGCCGTCATTATGGAGCAGTAACCTGTGAAGGCTGCAAAGGATTTTTTAAAAGAAGCATCCGAAAAAATTTAGTTTACTCGTGTCGAGGATCAAAGGACTGTATTATCAATAAACACCATCGAAACCGCTGTCAATACTGCAGGTTACAGAGATGTATTGCGTTTGGAATGAGACAAGACTGTATGTATTAGCTTTAAAGGAGAAAATAATTTTAAGAATTCAGGCAACCTTTAGAAGTATGTCAAAATTAATACAATATGTTAATATATATGCTTCTTAATTTACAGTTTTCCAGCTAACAGTTTAGAAATACATACATATGCATGTATTTTTTATTCCTTCTACAAGATATTTATTAAGTGCCTATATGCTATGCATGTATATATATTCAAACATGGTTTTTAAAAACACAACTAACTAGATATTAGTTTAGTTTTCAGTTAAACTACTAAGGTGATAAGTAGGGTAGCTAATATTGATTGAGCTCTCCCCAGGCCTAACTCTGTGTGTAGTATGTGAATTAACTGATTTATTCTCATAGCAAAACACCATGCAGTAGGTACTACTCTTGCCCATTTTACATTTGAGTAAACAGATTTAGTAACTTGCCCAAGGTCACATAACTAATAAGTGGCAGAACTTGGATCTGAATCTTGGCAGGTCTTTTTTTTTTTCCTCAGAAAGTGTACATTTGACAACTAAACTATACTTTCTCCTAAATATCATGAAATAAAATTCCTATAAAATAAGTGAAATATACTACCTGTATTTTATAGATGAAGATTAAACAGTTGAATTACTTCTCAAAAATTTCCCTGCCCTTAACTAAAAAGAGATTTAACTTTTGGTGGATCTCAATTAGTATTGTTTTCAGTTGGTCAAATGTTATTTTTTTAACTGTCACATAGATAGGTAAACTCCTGTCTTCAGTTTTTCCTTCTTGACGGTGAGCTTTTAAAAAAGTGAGAATTTCTCTACATTTCTACCACAGCTGGGTCAGGGAGAGAAAAGAGAAAAAGAGATGCAAATTACTATTCCGAAGCAACTTTGTTGAAGTTGGACATAATTTGTAAAGACTAAGGATTATCTTTACAGTTCAGTTATGGTAACTGTCTCCCGTGAGCAACATTGCTGACCGAATGGTTACATTTATAATTGCCTATTTTTGTAGCTGTTCAGTGTGAAAGAAAACCTATTGAAGTATCACGAGAAAAATCTTCCAACTGTGCCGCTTCAACAGAAAAAATCTACATCCGAAAAGACCTTCGAAGTCCATTAGCTGCAACTCCAACTTTTGTAACAGATAGTGAAACTGCAAGGTATAGTAAAAACAAGCAAAACATACATTAAGTAGCTGGTCCTTCGTTTTTCTTCCCAGTGAAACTAAGGCTAAAATTTGAACTTATTTGTTACAGGTCAGCAGGACTGTTAGATTCAGGAATGTTTGTGAATATTCACCAGTCTGGAATAAAAACTGAGTCAACTGTGCTGATGACACCAGATAAGGTGTGTTTAGTGCAATTAATTTAAAGCTTAAATTTTTTTAAGCTTCTAATATTTTTTTCCTTTTCTTAATCTCCACCATTACTTTGGTTAATTGATCTGGTCTTAAATACTCCCTATTACAAATTGCTTTTTTTTAAATATAAATGATCAACTATTTGATAGTGCCAAATGACAGCTAAAACTATTTAGTAACCAATTTGATGGCTTTATTCAAGGGAAGACAGTCTGTAGATCAGGAGAGCACTCTTGCTGAGGGATTTTAAGCAGGAGTGAGTTAGAGAACATTAGAAGCAGCAATATGGATATGGCCTTATTGACTAAGAGCTTGAAGATTTCCTTGTAAGGCTGGGTCCTGTTTCTTAGAGTAGGGTGAGCTGGTGAAAGTGGAGTTGCGGATTGTGATTGGTGTATGTTAGCTTTCCTTGACAGGTGTTTCCTGTAAGTGTTTGCTGCCTTGGGTTTAGATTTGTGACCAGGATAGCCTCCATTTTTGTGTGTCCTCATGTGTGGATAACTATCAGTAGAAACGTTCGTTATTCCCCTGGGACAATTACAGCTTCAAGATGGAAGTGACAGACAGAAGTCTTCTAGGTTTCTTTCATCTCAGAAGTCCTCAGAAACAGAAATTTATATTAAATGCAAAATTCTTTTTTTTTTTTTTTTAAGATTTATTTATTTGAGAGAAAGAGAGCGTGGGCAAGAGGGCAGGGAGAGAGGAAGAGAGAATCTCAAGCAGCTCAGGGCTTGATCTTAGGACCCTGAGATCACAATCTGAGCCGAAACCAAGAGTCAGATGCTTAGCCAACTGCTCTACCTTGGCATCCCAAGCGCAAAATTCTTAATATTTCTTTCATGCTCCCCTACAGATTTTATAGTAACGAAATACTTAATATATTTTTTTTAAGGTGAGAAATTCCTAGCACACCTTTTACTCAAAATATTGACTTGAGTCAAGAGTAGGAATAGAATTACGAGAGCTTTCATTGTGTCTGAGTTAACTGGTTTCTCTTAAAGGTTAGAGTCCTTTATTGAGCAAGGAGTCTAAAGGAAAAAAAGGTTTATTTAGATGGAGCATGTGGCATTTATGCAGTGTTCAGAAACCCCTTATGAGAAAAAAAGCAAAAAATTTCTCATGAAGACTTACGTCTACAAACAGATCTTAGGGAGCCTTTGAATAGTATTTCTCTCAGCCTATAATGTGATCTGGTTTTATATAACCTGTAAGATTATTCATCCTATTTATGGCCAGATTTATTATATATTTGTTGTTTGATATTCTTGAGGGACTCTTAATAGTTAAGCTCTGGAATCAAATTTCATCTGCCACTTATTAGCTACATAACCTTGGGCAAGGCATTTGACCTCTCAGTGCCTCAGTTTCCTTCCTCATTTGTAAAATAGGGCAAGTAAGAGTGTCAACCATACAGGTTGGGCTTTAGCATTTTGTTGGTACATGAGGAGATTTGGTCTTTTACCACGTATTTTGGAATTACAAGATTTTGATTGACCTTGTATACTAATTCAAGGTTAGGATGGTAGTTAGGATTGCACTGACATATTAACTCCTTTAGGAAAGGAAGACAACCAAGTTTTGTTGAGAAATTACTATTTTCCCAGACACTGCTTTTCTATACATCTTTGTATTAAATTACAATAACAAACTTGTATGGTAAGTTTCTGATGAACAGTCTCAAAACTGTCAAGTCTCAGGTGCCTGGGTTGCTCAGTTGGTTAAGCGACTGCCTTCAGCTCAGGTCATGATCCTGGAGACCCGGGATCAAGTCCCACATCGGGCTCCCTGCTCGGCGGGAAGCCTGCTTCTCCCTCTCTCACTCCCCCTGCTTTTGTTCCCTCTCTAGCTGTGTTTCTCTCTGTCAAAAAAATAAAATCTTAAAAAAAAAAACAAAACAAAAAACTGTCAAGTCACAAGATGAGGTCTTTTCACATTGCCTAAGAGTCTTCATTGGCAAAAACTTAAAAATCTGGCTAGATAGGCATGTTATAAAATGGAAGAAAATATATGTGTTTAAGTGTTAGTTGAAAATTAAAACACTTAAAAATGTTAACTCCTTTTTCCCATGTATACGAAGCCTGGAACAGTAGTTAGAGCATAGGCTTCCCCATCAGACCTGACTTCCCAGTCTTGCCTCCACTGTGTGCTGCAGAGTGACAAGGGGTAATTCTTCTTGTCAGTAATAAAGGGATGATGATTCCTATTTCACAGGGTTGTTACGAGGATTAAATAAAATACATATATAAGTAGGAACCAAGGAAGAACTCCACAACTAGTAGGTTTCTCAGTAAATGATTCTGGGACTATTCATTACTTTGGGAAGCAGAAAAATTGTTCAATTCTGTTCACTAAAACCAATTTCACATAAACTGAAGAATTGATGTAACATGAAACATCAAGAAAACATGTATTTTCTTCAGATTAAAAACACTAAAAATGGAACAATTAAATTTTATTAAAGGATTCTGTCAGTTGGCCACAGAAGGCAATTGAAGGGATTCTCATTATGTTAAGATGGAATAATTTGAGTTTTAAACAAGAATGAGTCATTTAAACACATCAAATATATAAAAATTTATGAATTTAACGTGATATTTAAGGCTCATCTGTCACCAGTAGAGGTTGCTAAGGGCATTGACTCATTGCTGTGAAAATTGATAAAAAAAATCAAGCATCTATCTGCCTTTCCTACAGAAATTATATTTCTGGGTAGTCAAAAGAGTTAAGGGCAGAGAATACTTTTTCACAAAATAATTATAGGTAATTAGTGAATAAAGAATATATACATGATTAACAAAGCTAAAGACAAATGGGAAAATATGCAATGTATAACAGAAGCCCATTATCTTGGGCTCCTGGGAGGTTCAGTTGGTTAATTGCCTGCCTTCAGCTCAGGTCATGATCCCAGGGTCCTGGGGTTAGGTCCACAGGGAGTGTGCTTCTCCCTCTGCCCCTCTCCACTTGTTCTCTCAATCTCTCTCTCTCTCTCAAATAAATAAAATCTTTTAAAAAAATTATCTTAAATATGTAAAGAGATTTTTTCATCTACACAGCACCTCGTATTAACATTTAACAATGGCTGGTGAAAGTTGGCATTCTAAGAATTCTGTTAAGTAATACATTGACCTTTTTTTCTCTTTTCGGTAATACGAATTTTAATAACATTCTGTACAACTTTATAGTTCATATAATGAGTTTTGGAAATTGTCAGAATTTTAATTCAAAAAAGAACTTAAAAGATCATCTAAGATCCTTTTACAGAGGAAGGGATTGTTGATGTGAATAGATTAATCATTAAGTACGGTTTTTGGTTTAATGTAATTTTTGTAGAAACATTTCCTAGAAAATGTACCTGATGTTTTTAAACTTATATTTTCCTCAGGAAGTTTCTAAAAGCTCAGAGCTCTTTGATTTTACTTTATAGGTTTCATTTTTCTTAGAGTACTTTAATTTTGGCATTTCATAATATAGAATTGGATATTTCAAAAAGTACCCTGATACCAATTTGCAGATTTTAATCCTTTTTTTTTTTTTTTTTTTTTTTTTTTGGAAGGCTGAATCATGTCAGGGAGATTTAAGTACATTGGCCAGTGTGGTTACATCATTAGCAAATCTTGGAAAAACTAAAGATCTTCCTCAGAATAGTAATGAAATGTCTATGATTGAAAGCTTAAGTAATGGTGATACTTCTTTGTGTGAATTTCATCAAGAATTGCAGACTAACGGTGATGTTTCAAGGTAAGGGCTGTTTTGATCTTATTAGTATATTTTACAATATTCTTATGTTGAATATTATTTACATAAGTTTCAGAAAACAATATTTCTGTTAGACTTAGAAAATTCAAAGCATAATAAGTTTTCACTGAAAAAGCACATTCAATGTAAAATACTATTCAGCAGGTCACATTCTAAATAATAAGCAATAAGTGAATATTATAAGACTAGAAATATAGTCATAAAATTTAGGAATTTTTTTCTTGCTTAAGGTGATATTTTATCTTCTGTGTATCTAGAGTTAAACATTGGGCCTACCCCAGGCAGCCATGTTCATTTTCCCCACCAATTTTTAATGATGAAAATAGATTTAAAAGACTTAATTGAATCAACTACAATTTTAAGTTATACTTCAGGAAGCTTGTGTATGAGAATTCTGTATTTCATTCTCTTGACATTAATACATGGGATGTAGAAACTGGATCTTCAGGCTTTTATCACACTATCATCTAAATGTTGAGGAAACTGCATTTAAGAGTCTCAGTAAGTGCTTTGTTGAACATGAGATTTTAAGGAACTCTAAAAGGCCTCTCATTCAAAAATATGGGGGAGCTAATGATTATTTGCTAACATTAGTTCATTATTTGCCATCCTCATCTCATATTCTTACAGATTAGATGTAGCTGTATTAACACAAGTTTTACAATATTTTCTGAATTTTTAAATAAAATTAAAATCTGTTGTGTAGAATGCAGTAAAATCGACATAAGTTCTTGCCCTTGTTCTTTCTAAATAACTTTTGTATATAAAGTAAATGGGCTGTTACCTTGTAGTATCAAATGTATAACTTGTAAAAGCATATTTTTAGACCAGAATGTAAGGGGTTTTCCTCCTGATAATTACAGAAGTTTTTCTTTAAAGACTTTAATTCTCTGGTAATATGTTAATATAATAGATCTTTTCATACTATACATAATTGAAGTTGTTACTTTTAGAAGCAGGTATAGATAGCACTGAAAAAGAGTAATCAGTGATATACCAAAGTTTGAATTCTCAATAATTTTTTAGGCCTAAATCTTAATTCCAGAATTTTATGTAGAATTTTTATTTTATTTGGAGATTGACCAAGCTCACAGCATCTCATGTCTCCTAATAGGGCATTTGACACTCTTGCAAAAGCGTTGAATCCTGGAGAGAGCACAGCCTGTCAGAGCTCAGGAGAGGGCATGGAAGGAAGTGTACACCTAATTTCTGGAGACTCGAGCATAAATTACTTCGAAAAAGAGGGGCCACTTCTCAGCGACTCACATGTAGCTTTCAGGGTATTTCCATATTTTTTAATATAATTTTTATGTTGTGTTATCCATTTTGATTTTACTCTTCTCTTCAGAAACCAAAGTATATTTTTTATGCTTTTAAAGTCAGAAATATTCCTGATGGAATTCAAAAGAGCAACTGAAACATGCACATCTGGCTATATAAAGTAATGGCTCAATAAAGCATCCTGTTTATAAATCATGGTTATAATATCGATTAGTGGTTTTAAGTCTATAAAAGCTAGCTTTTAGAATATTTTAGACATGAGTTTTGGATGTTGTTGTTAACTCTTGAGTATTGACAATCATCATGTTTGTATACTGGTTTTCTTCAGTGCTTTAGCATAAGCTAGTATCCTATCATAGTAACTGTAAAGAACTCTGTTTATTATGTATTCTGCTAATTAGCTAGCTCCCAGTATTAAGAATGTAAAAATTATTTAATTATTTATTACATTTTAACTTCTGGCTTTTAACTTTTTATACTTTAACCAGGTTGGCGGGGTACATTAGTTTCTTTTTTGCTCCTCTAAATACATTAATTTATGATGGGAACAATACATGTAGAATATTAGAAAATAACTTTGTTATTCAAATAATGTTCGGACTATAGCTATAGATACACTGACCATTGAGGCCCTATGTTAAGATTCAGATGTTTTTGACATCTCCATTTTAACCAGTCTATCTTTTCTCTGCCAACAATGAGTACTCTTAGCAAATCATATGCAAAGTGATTAAACGTATATAGGAGATTTCAATTAGCAATACACAGCAGTCCTAGAACACCTGAAGGAAATCATGTATAACTTTAGATTATAAGTTTTCATGGGTTTCTAATGAAAATACAGTTACCAGCAGTTTGTGTGACTGGGACAAATAATACAAATCTAACATTAGCTAAAACTGCATACGATAAAATTTATATTTGTAAAATTTGACTTGGTAGAAGTAGCCACAGAGAAAATTCAGTGACTTAATAAATTGCTGTAATTTGCTATAGTCAGTAAAACATAACAGTGAAACCAATCTTCATGTAAAATTTTACTAAAGATAACCTATATGGAAAAAATCAGAAATGTTTTATTTGTACGGTACAAGAAAATTTTTTATGGGAGCTGCAAGAAAAGATAATGGGAATAATCACTGTCATCTTTAAAAATTATGGTAGGACTATGGAAAAGGATGGAGCAAAGCAAAACTGATTTTCCCCATTGCTCTTTTTTATTCTAAATAAGAGACATGCTTTTTCTGTCTTAACTTTTATTTTCTACCTTTGGATTTAAATGGAAGGAAAGGGAAAAGATATGTAGGAAGAGGACCCTTTGCAAGAAAAAAGTATAGAGTACTTGTACAGAAAGTAGAAACAGTCCTTTTTTAATTGTTGATGTTGGTCCTTAAAATGTTTGATTCTTTCAAATATTTGTTATGGACAGATGAATTAGGCAAATTAGAACTGTGTTCCTGTCCCTGGAACAGTCTTACTTGCTGTTCTCTGGGTGTCCTCAGAATCAGCACTCTGAAGTTTCTTGGTCTTCTGATAGAGATAGCATCTTCTTTCCCTGATGCTTGTTTATAGACTTTATGAAATCAGGAGTTTTACTCTGCCTCAATTCCCAGTTCAGTCCTTTCGTAGTTGGCTTTCTCATTGAGGTTGTATAGTCAGAGTTTCAAAATCTGACATCTGTTATCAAAAACTCAGTTCTCTCTTAACAACTGAACAATAGCATTTTGTTCCTATTGTGCATTTTTATGTACAGGATAGTTTGCAGCATGCTTTCATGTGCACATTCTTACATTTGAGCCTTAATTCACGGTTGTGGAGGTTTGGATTTTTATTGTCATTTTGTGAATGAAATAAAATTTGGAGGATTTCAGTGTCTTGTTCAAAGCAATGCAAACAGAAAGGAAAAACAGTCTCAATGCATCTTGAGATTTGGTTCTAGAGAATCTAGGACAATAGAAATACTAAATTTTATTAAATTTCAGAGTTTTTGGTGTGAGTTCATATACTTTATTCTTGATTCTTGCAATTTGATTACATAGATCGTCAAGGTGGATAGAATTCCCATTTAGAAATAAGTGTATGAGACAGAGGTAGGTGATTTCCAAAACTCTTCTCCCATACATATCATCTCGGTGTTAAAACCATAATCCTTCTGGTCACCGTGTTTGATGTTTGTGAGTCGTCTTTATTCTCCCCACACCTCACTCCCTTCTATTCCCTAGTTGAATCCTAACCATGCTTTTGTTTTAATTTCTTCCTTCCTCTTCATTTTTATCACATTTCAAGGCCTTTCAAAATTTCTTACCTAAACTGTTAGAGTAATGTCTTTACTTCCAGTCTCTTCATCTTGTCCTGTTCCCTGGTAACAGAGTGTTGTTCGTTAAAAATCAGTCCAATTTTGGGATGTCTGGGTGGCTCAGTTGGTTACATGTCTGCCTTCAGTCCAGGTCCTGATCCTAGGGTCCTGGGATGGAGGCCTTAGTCAGGGTCCCTTCTAAGCGGGGATCCTGCTTCGCCCTCTCTCTCTCTGCCCCTCCTCCCCTCCTCATGTGTATGTGCCTGCTCTCTGTCTCAAATAAATAAATAAAGTCTTTAAAAAAATCAGTCCAGTTACGTTGCTCTGCTACCTAAAAGCCTTCTTAGTTTCCTATTGTCCGATGTGAGGTAAAGTCCATGACCTTTTAGGAGCTTCCACATTTTTATTCAGTTGACCATCAATTATCAGAAATGCCATCCCATGGGCGCCTGGGTGGCTCAGTGGGTTAAAGCCGCTGCTTTTGGCTCAGGTCATGATCTCAGGGTCCTGGGATCGAGGCCCATGTCGGGCTTTCTGCTCAGCGGGGAGCCTGCTTCCTTTCTGCCTGCCTCTCTGCCTACTTGTGATCTCTCTCTGTGTCAAATAAATAAATAAAATCTTTAAAAAAAAAAGAAAAAAAGAAATTCCATCCCTTTCTTAGCCCTTTCTGTAGCTCATTCTGTTTCCCTTTTATTCTTCTGAAGCCTCAGCCCTTAGCGTAGTACCTTACAGTGAAATCTCGGGGTACCTGGCTGGCTCAGTTGATAGAGTATGTGACTCTTTGATTTTTGGGTTGTGAGTTTGAGCCCCATGTTGGAGGTTGAATTTACTTTAAAAAAAAAAAAGAAAGAAAGAAAGAAAGAGAAGAGAGATCTCAGTGTTTCCTGAATTATAATGTGTAATTCAGTGTCACACAACTAATTAATGATGTGTTGGAAGTAGACGCCAGATCTCCTAACTCAAGTCAAATGATTATTTTTAAGTTCTATCATTTAGCTTATTAATAGAATTACAGAAAGTGCTAGAAAGGTAATGGTAGACAAGTAACTTCTAAAATGGATAGCCAAAATGTCAACACTCTTAAAAATCATCTCAGTGTATTGGGGTACCTGGGTGGCTCAGCTGGTTAAGTATCCAACTCTTGATCTCAGCTCAGTTCTTGATCTCATGGTCATGAGTTCAAACCCTGTGTTAGGCTCCATTCGGGCCATGAAACCTACTTTAAAGTAAAAAAAAATCATCTTAATGTACTGAATGTGTATGATTTTTTAAATGTTGGTAATTCAATTTACAAACCTAAAAGTCCACAGACATTTTGGGGAAGCACTTTAACATCTTTAGTAGAAACTCATCTTCTCTATATAGAGGAAGAAGTCCTTGTCTTTGCCATCTGAAAGATTTATTGAATAAATTATTGTTTCTTAAGCCAGCACCAACTGATTCAGGATGCTAGAGGTATATTTTGCCTTACGAAAATTAAGTATTAAAACAGGTAAATGAAATATTTCTTCTGTTTGTAATACAGCATGGCAGTCTTTTAAATAATGAGTTCCTCTAGTATGCATTGCAAATGAATTCAATTTTATGATCATAGGATAGTTTTCAGAGTTACCACCACTGTTCTGTCAGTCAAGGTATATCTATATCTTTTAGCCCTTATGGTTAATTTTTAATACTGTAACTGTTTTACTTTCTTACAAGTGACTAAACTATTTAAACAACAGTTGTGGTTTTGCATCGTACTTACTCCAACCCCATAAAACCAGTAATCTCTGGTAATTCCCCGATCTTTCAGGCTTTTTCCACCCAGCTCGCCTTGGGCAATTCCGAAAAGGTATGATAGTTTTCCCAGTTTGTTTTTTATATACTTACATATAGAAACAGTTGCATCCTGATAATTATATTTAAGACATTTAATATCTGCTTGCCTACCATTCTCGTAAGAATTCTTTTTCAAAAGTGGCATTTTAATTTGCTGCTCCAATAAACATTTCTCAAGCATTTAAAAAACATTCTCAGGGTGCCTGGCTGGCTCAGTTGGTGGAGTATGCAACTCTTAATCTCAGGGTTATAAATTTGAGCCCCCTGTTGGGTATAAAGATTACTTAAAAATAAAATCTTAAAGTTTTTCTTAAATAAAAAATATTCTTCTCAGGACACCTGGGTGGCTCGGTCAGTTGAGTGTCTGCCTTCAGCTCAGGTCAGGATCCCAGAGTCCTGCCAGGATCGAGCCCCAAATTGGGCTCCCTGCTCAGTGGGGAGTCTGCTTCTCCTTCTGCCCCTCACCCTGCTTGTGCTCTGTCTTTATCTCTCAAATAAATAAATGAAATCTTTAAAAATATATATGTATTCTTCTCATACATGGTATTTCATCTGTTAATTTCTCTGTTTTATTAGTTGGCACCATTTATAAATATAAAAAGATAAGCCATTTGTAGCTAATAACGAACAAAGGCAGTTAATATTTTTTACGTTTTTAATGAACATTTCTGGAGAACTTTTATATCATTTTGATGAAAACCTTTTGATCTGTTAAGCATCATAGACACTTTGAGAATCTGATTAAAGCTGTCCTTTCTCCAGAAAAATACATATGGGTACATCCACTTACTCTATCCCTGAGGTAGCCACTGTTAACTGTGTGATAGATCTTCTGTCCTTTTTATACACACACACACACACAGAGTCCCTTTCTCTTTAACATAAATTGGGTCATCTTCATATTGTTTCATAGTTTTTCCACCTAGATATCTGTAAAGTATTTTTTCCTATGCCATTACATCTCAGTTTATCTCACTAATTTTAATGCTTACAAAGCACTCTATAGCATAGATTATTTTTCTTAGCGATAGAAATTTAGGTTAGTGTTTCCTATGGATGAAATTACATTTCATTTATAGCAATGAAAGTTCTATTTAACAGGCTTTTAAAAAATGCTTTTGAAGTGTTTTGGTGGTGGGGCGTTTATTTTCAACAGTTGACACACTTAAAATAACAACCTGAGGTCAGCAGTACAAACTGACAGCCTGTGAGTATTACAACCACAGACACATTTTGTTTTACCTGTAGATTAAACAGGGAGATTCACACAGAACCTGCTCTTTGAAAAATAGAGCAGGCAGTCCTTAGTCCAAAATTACCATATGTTTTCAGTATATAGAATTTGAGTCACAGGTGGGCCTTTATCTGGGAATATGCATTTCCCAGAGGGCACCAGCAAGCCCACTTCACTCATTATTCTCCTGGCCCTATACGATTTGAATTTGTTATTCCCCATACCCTGTGTGAAAGCAACATTTAACATACAGGATTGCTCCGTAAACTGAACTTATTACATACCATTATTGATGAAGGAAGGGGGAAAAAGCACATTGTTAGACCAAGACAGAAATAACTTTCAAAAACATGACCAAAGAATATTATAACTGATAGTTATTAAATGGGCTTCTTGTCTGAATATTGCTTTGTTAGCAACTATGATCTACTCATTCTAAATCCTATTTATAGCTATAAAATCCAGTCGGGTTATTTCAAGACTTGCCTTTTGGTGAATATATCAAACTCATATTTGATATGTTTACATGTAACTTTTTCAAAGAAACTATCATTTAGAACTGTCATAAGATAATTTACCTCAGTCCCTGTTCACACTAGCTCACCATGCCTTCTCCTATGCCTGAGTACCTGAATGTGCACTACATTGGGGAGTCTGCCTCCAGACTGCTGTTCTTATCAATGCACTGGGCACTTTCGATTCCTTCCTTCCAGGCTCTAGGGTAAGTGTTTTGAAGTCCTTGAGTATATAAATGTGATTTTTTTCGCACAGATGTACACTAAGCAAGAATTTTATTTTGAATGGATTTGCATTAAAGGAAAAAAAATGGTATAACATTAATAAGTTTTGTTACTTACATGCTTAGTTATGGCAGTTAGTGTTTTCTTATATTATTTTTATGTAGGAAGAGTATCCATGTTTCATAATTTGACTGAATTAATAATTCAAATGGAATATGTGCAGTGAAGCTGATAAATCATGGCCAGCATTTGTAATAGGCTGTCCTTGACTTGAAGATAGGGAGGCTGGAGATATGCCTGGGCTTGTTTCCCTCCCAGCCCCACTGTTCCAGTGTTCATCTCAGGCATGTTCATAAGGAGCCGAAACTTGCATACAGTGAATCTTTCAAAATAGAAACAATTGTTTTACAATCTGTGGTTACAAAAAGTGGGGAAGGGGAGATAATATAGACCCCATAAAGTATGAAGAGGCAAAGAGACCATGGAAAAAGTTAAGTCTGTAGTTAGAAAAGTATTTTTCTAGTCACAGGGCCCTACTCACCAATATGATTTCATAAATAATGTGCTTTCATATCCTCTACTTCTGTTCTCCCATTTGCCAAATAGGAATGATAACTGTCCATCCTAAATTCTTTTTTTTTTTTTAAGATTTTATTTATTTGACAGAGAGAAACACAGCCAGAGAGGGAACACAGCAGGGGGAGTGAGACAGGAAGAAGCAGGCTTCCCGCCAAGCAGGGAGCCCGATGTGGGGCTCGATCCCAGGTCTCCAGGATCATGACCTGAGCCGAAGGCAGTCACTCAACCAACTGAGCTACCCAGGCACCCCTATCCTATATTCTTACAGAGTAGTTAATATGACTAAGGAATATCTCAGTCATGACTTTAAAAAGTATACATAGGGGTGCCTGGGTGGCTCAGTCAATTAAATGTCGGGCGGGCTCTTGATCTCAGCTCAGGTCTTGATGCTCAGGGTCATGAGGTCTAGCCCCACATTGGGCTTTGCATGGAGCCTCCTTTAAAAACACACAGGGCACCTGGGTGGCTCAGTTGGTTAAGTGACTGCCTTCGGCTCAGGTCTTGATCCTGGAGACTCGGGATCGAGTCCCACATCGGGCTTCCTGCTCGGCAGGAAGCCTGCTTCTCCTTCTCTCACTCCCCCTGCTTGTGTTCCCTCTCTGGCTGTGTTTCTGTCAAATAAATAAAAGCTTAAAACACACACACACATACACACACAGAACCCCACTGTAATTGGGTGTTGGGTATTACTACGCATTAAATCACATTCTTAACTAATATAGTTATATAGATTTGAAGCCTGATTTAGAATGGTTAACCTTTAGAACTATTGTTAGCCCTTTCTCTCAAAATAACATTTATTTTTCAGAATTTCTCCAGTCTGATTTTTTTAGCAAATAATTACATATGATGTAAATTTTCATATTAGCGATTTTTATTTTAAAGGATTAGGTTTAATTATTTCCCTAAGCTTGTAACTGGAGTACTTTTGTGTTGAAAAGTAACCTGGTGATTATACTTTTTATAATAGGCTATCAACTATTATAGTTTAAAAAAAAAGGAACAATTTTTAGGAAGTACTTTGAACTCCTTGAATTTATATATTATTGATCTGAAGTACTTCTGTTAAATTAAGTGTGATTATCCTGTGGAAACATTCTCCAGACATTATACCAAAAGTAAAACCTGAGGTTTCCAGTTATAATACAGTCTTAACAGTGGCCACCAGATTTTCCTCTGATCTGTACTGAAAATTTGTTTTAATAGAACAGCCACAGGATTCTTTACAATCAGGATTAACCATTGGTATAGCATGTGAGGCCATTAATTGCTACATAAACCCTTACTTACTGTTCCCATCTAGATATTTGTAGTTCGAGTTAATCAGATGGAAGAGTACTAAGTACCAATCATGGGAAATTTTGTGTGGTAATAAAAGCTGTTCTGAGTCTCCTAGAAACTGACATTGGTCGCATTTTCATCCATAGACACAAAACTTGGGAACAAAGCCCTAATATTGCAGAGAGAAACAGATAAACAACATTAATCATTTACTAATGCGCTTGTCTGGATTTGTCAGCAGTCCTCTCTACCTGGGGTCTCGTAATACAACCCAAAGTTCTGAACCACCACTATTTGCTACAGGAGACTTTGTTTTTTGAGTAATTTAAGAAAACTTCCATAAATGCTACTGAAAGTTGAATCTTTTAAAATGCCACTGAAACAAAGTAATGTTTACTATAGATGCGGACTTAAAACAGCTTCATTGGGCACCCGGATGGCTTAGTTGGTTTTGCAACTGCCTTTGGCTCTGTCATGATCCCGGGGTCCTGGGATCAAGTCCCACATCAGGCTCCCCTTGCTCTTTGGGGAGCCTGCTTCCCCCTCTACCTCTGCCTCCCACTCCCCCTGCTCATGCTCTCTGTCAAATAAATAAAATCTTCTTTAAAAAAATAAAAACTAGGGCACCTGGGTGGCTCAGTCATTAAGCATCTGCCTTTGGCTCGGGTCACAATCCTGGAGTCCCAGGATCAAGCCGCATCTGGCTGCCTGCTTGGCGGGAAGCCTGCTTCTCCCTTTCTCACTCCCCCTGCTTGTGTTCCCTCTCTACCTGTGTTTCTCTTTGTCAAATAAATAAAATCTATTAAAAAAATAAATAAATAAAAATTAAAAAATAAAAATAAAACCAGTTTTATTGCTGTATCATTGACTACTTTTCCCTAAGGACTATACCTTCCTTTCTACACATGCTGCAAGTTAAGTATAATGTCTTGGGTTTATTTTTGTAGAAGACAAAAGGTTAGGTTATCCCCACGTGTAAGTGACTTTGAAAGTCCTACTACTTCATCAAAGTAAATAGTATAAACAATGATCTGATCTCTAATTATGAGTATTATGTACATATTCTAATGAACTTAACAAAACAGAAGAATAGTTAGAGAAAAATACCATACCTATGTGTTAAAGAAGTCAACATATTTACTGTTACTGCAACCTAATGCCTCTATTAATTAACAGTAGATACTTTAATTACTCCGTCCAGCTCTTGTTTCTTTTCAAAGGAAAGATGTTTAGAAAATAGATAGTGTAATGTGATTACAATAGTTATTTGATTTTAACAGAAAAAAGTTAATAGCAAACATGCCCTTCCCGTCACAAAATATTAGCTGTAAAGGGGAGTCTCTCCTGAGAAATTTGACTTTAGCATTTTACTTGCTAAAATTTTAATGATTTAGACAAAAGCATAGATTTTTAACACCTGGGTTCAAATTCTGGATTTATTCATCTGCTAGCTTTGCTATTTAACTAGGCTCTGTTTCTACATCTATAAATTAAGAGCAGAAATGCTTTCTTGCTGACAAGGCTACTTAGCTGAGATAATGAGTGTAAATTATCTAATCCAGTGGTGCTGCAAACTAGATTGATTATCAATGCTCATTTTCCTTCATACTCTTAGGAACCTTTTCTTTAAAAAGAACTTGCTGTTTTCCTTTCCTAATGAACTTTTTAAAACATTCGAACAGCATAGCTAGCTATACTCCAAGGATCTTTAGAGTTTTGTTTTGGATGAAGATGTAAATATAGGGCACCTGGGTGGCTCAGTGGGTTAAAGCCTCTGCCTTCAGCTCAGGTCATGATCTCAGGGTCCTGGGATCGAAGCCCGCTTCAGGCTCTCTGCTCAGTGGGGAGCCTGCTTCCTCCTCTCTCTCTGCCTGCCTCTCTGCCTACTTGTGATCTCTCTCTCTCTGTCAAATAAATAAAATCTTTTTTAAAAAGATGTAAATATAAATCTTTGTTATTAATCTCTATAATTAGTTCTTTCACTTTTCCTTTGGAAACAAAATAATCTAGTGACTTGTTTCTCAGTTGTCACTTTTCATCATTTTTCCTTTAGGGTACTCCTGACAATTTTGGTGCCCCTTATCCTCTGCATGGTTATTCCTTAAACTTTTCTCCGAGTCTCCCACAAAAGTCAAAGTACTTTCTTCCTACTAGGTGCAGCACAGGCCAGAAAGAGCTTTGATATTTTTTTTGTCATTGGCTCATTCATTTTCCTGTCCTGTATCCACTAATTACCTTGCTTAGCTATTTCCTGCTTAAAACTTAAGAATCTGGGGGCGCCTGGGTGGCTCAGTTGGTCGGGCGACTGCCTTTGGCTCAGGTCATGATCCTGGAGACCCGGGATCGAGCCCCACATAGCTTCCGCCAAGCAGGAAGCCTGCTTCTCCCTCTCTCACTCCCCCTGCTTGTGTTCCCTCTCTCATTGTGTTTCTCTCTGTCAAATAAATAAATAAAATCTTTAAAAAAAAAAAAAGAATTCATTTTAAAAACTTAAGAATCTGAGGTTAAATTTAGTTAGGTGAAAACTAAATTACTGTGAACTTTCCCATCATGTTTGCTTTTAACCTTTTCCTCCTGTTTATAAAATTTTAAAGTAACTCTGAAGTACAGAAATATAAAGTAAAACTTGGTTCTCCAGAGGTAACTAACCCCCTAATTAACAGTTTGGTGTCCTACTGGACCTTTTCAGTGCCATATTTTAGTAATCTCTTATCCACTTGTATATCCTATTCTTTGCCTTTCTTTTTATACTTATAAGATGGATTTCTTCCTGTGTCAGCCCATGTAAATTTGCTCTCTTAATGGTTGCCTAGTATTCCCTTTTACAGGCTCTCTTATTGATTTACTCATCCTTTATTAGACATTTGAATTTTTGCTAATTTTCTTTGCTATTCTATCCAGTGCGACAATAAGCAGTGTAGCATTGTATGTATAATTTGCCTACTTTCTGTACTTCTATAAAATAGGTTCTTACACGTGGAGTAGCTACGTCTCAGAGGGTGCATGTTCTAGTTTTTTGAAAGGTAGATAGAATTCAGTTGTCCTCCAAAAAGATGTTGAGCCAGCTAATACCTCAGCAATGCTTACGTGAGAGCGAATGTTTATTTCCTCACACCTTCCTCAATTCTGGATTTTAGCTGTCTTTTCTGATGCATGAAAATACTATCTTGTTCTCTTTTATTTTCTTTGATTTTTTAAGATTTCAATTTTACATCATTTTTTATATGGAGATTTGAAAATACTGGTTTTCTTTTCATTTAAACTTCTTTCATAGATTCTGATTGCCATAGATTCAAACTGGCAATACCCTAGATCTTTTTGTTTTTTAAGTTTTTTTCCCATCTTTCTCTACTCAGATGTCAGCCCCTCAGACAGGCCTTCTTTAGCCACCTTACCCAACCTCCCCCCATTTTTTAATGTATCATCCTACTTTATAGTAATGTCGAATTTTTATTACTTGAAAGTGACCTAATGTATATACAACCATATGCATGTGTATATAATATATAAAATATTTAAAGTGGTATTTTTTATGTTTACCTTCTGTTTCATGGAGGCCGACTTAATCCATCCTGTTTATTGCTATTTCTCCAGTGCCTTGGATAGTGCCTGGCATATACTTTATGTCATCCCTTATTCACATATTTCTTATATTTAAATCTCATAATAGCTTTGAGCAGGGTATAGGATATATAGTTTCTCTTCATTTTATATAGCTAAGCAGCTAAGACCTGCTTAGCTAGATTTCAAATGGATAATCAGTGGATGATCTAGTTTTTAGAAACCTGGCTGACTTCTAATATTTTTTCTATTCCCGTGCTCTTGAGATTTCTTATTCAGACTTTCAGGAGGGGACCTTTCTTATTTTCATTACTCCTAGCAAAATCCTCAGTATCTCATATATAGGGATACTAAGATCCCATCTGAAATGTGCTTTAAAAAATAAACCATTTTGGGACACCTAGGTGACTCAGTTTAAGCATCTGCCTTGGCTCAGGTCATAATCTCAAGGTCCTGGGATCCAGCCCTGAGTACAGCTCCCTGCTCAGCAGGAAGTCTGCTCCTCCCTCTCCCTTTTCCCCTACCCCTGCTCTCACTCTCTTTCTCTAAAATAAATAAATAAAAATCTCTTTTAAAAAGTTGTAAAGTTTATAAAATGCATGTTAATATCTGATATGTGTTTGTTGTGTTTCATTTTAATAGGCAAGAAAATAGCATATCATTGGTGAAAGCTTATTGGAATGAACTTTTTACTCTTGGTCTTGCCCAGTGTTGGCAAGTGATGAATGTGGCAACTATATTAGCAACATTTGTCAATTGTCTTCACAGTAGCCTTCAACAGGGTAAGGAGCATCTTATTTATTTCCTTTTCCAGGATATAAGAATAAGTGTCAGTTTTATAAACTATGTTATTAAAGTTAGATAGCTGATTAATGTTTTAGATACAAGCAGCCTTTTTACTAGAGATAACTTTTACATTTTGATAAATGTACCCATTAAGCACCCAAAAATACTTTCAAATGAAAGCATAACAAAATTGAAACAATTATATTTTAATAAATCTGGCAGGCTGCTTCTCAGTAAGCCCTGTGAATGTTTGCATATTTGGACATATTTACCAAAGAGTCCAGGGTTAGCTTATATAGAGATGCTCAGATACTTTTAAATGTATACTTCCGGGGCGCCTGGGTGGCTCAGTTGGTTGAGCGACTGCCTTCGGCTCAGGTCATGATCCTGGAGACCCGGGATCGAGCCCCACATCAGGCTACCTGCTCGGTGGGAAGCCTGCTTCTCCCTCTCTCACTCCCCCTGCTTGTATTCCCTCTCTCGCTGTGTTTCTCTCTGTCAAATAAATAAAATCTTTAAAAATAAATAAATAAATAAAATAAAATAAATAAATGTATACTTCCCACCAAATTTTAGAATGCCTGTTTTCATTATAGTCCTTTTAATCCCAACATAGGCTGATTTTTTTTTTTTTTATCAGTTCATTAGGATATATTCTTCACTTAAACAGAGCAATCTTTTTTTCCTTTTCTTGATGCCATGGTGATTATGGTTTTAATTGAGGACAGGCAGTCATTGATTTTTAAATGTTTAACTTTAATTTGGCTTGTGATTAACCATAGCATGGAAGAATGGCTTTTTGAATTTAGGAATAATTTACAAATTGGGAATCATGTTGTTTTTCATTAGCATGCCCCATTTCTTGTTGTTTTACTTCACTTTTTAAATCATCTTTTTCCACTTCCTATTTGAGGGCAGAAAAATCACTGTGAAAAGTGTCATCAACAGTAGATCTGCTAGAACGTAGCACCACATTCCATCTAATTTATGGACTCCTGGTCTTGATTCATTTCTCATGAATCTGTAATGGGTTATGTATAGCCTGCTTCACTAAAGCTGTGGTTGATGAATCAGTTGTGTTTTAAAACATAAACACAATAAATTTGAAAAGTTATTATAAAACTTTATTATACTCAATTTTCCTTCAGTCTTGGCAGTGTTTATTTTTATTTTAGTAGTGTTGGTAACTTTAAAAAATCTAGGTGTTTTTGCTCATTCTTTCAACCAGTTATAAGCTTAAATAAAATCTTGTTATTAAAATTTGAGTCTTTTGTAGGCCAGTTTTTCAGGAGCTTATCTTCTCAAAGATGTATCTTGAAACACTAAATTTGTTGGGGTTCTTTTTTTTTTTCTAGTAGCTAATTTTTTTTTTCTTGAATGAGCAATGTCTGAAGATCACAAGTTTCATCTTTACTTGCAGAGATAATGAATTTTAAACATTTCCAGATTGGCTTTATTCAAAGCTAGAAATTATTGAGAAGGAAATTTATTGGTTAAAAATAGTCATACATTTTAACCAAAAACTAGAAGCTTTCATTTGTTTGTTTTTAATTAAAGATAAAATGTCAACAGAAAGAAGAAAGTTATTGATGGAACACATCTTTAAACTACAGGAGTTCTGTAACAGCATGGTTAAACTCTGCATTGATGGATATGAATATGCCTACCTGAAGGCAATAGTACTCTTCAGTCCAGGTAGGTTAACATTTACTTCTTATTTAAAACACAGTGTTGGGGGAGTCTCATACATTGCTGGTGAGAATGTGAAATGATGCACTGAAAGTGGAAATGAATAAACCTCAGCAAATGAATAAACCAAATGTAATATCTATACACAGTGGAGTATCAGCCATAAAAAGGAATGAAATTCTGATACATGCTACACCATGGTTGAAAGCAGTACCCTAAGTGAAAGAAGCCAGTCACAAAAGGCCACATTTTATATGATTCCATTTATATGAAATGTCTGGAATAGGCAAGTCTGTAGAGACATAAACTAGATTAGTGGCTACTTAAGACTAAGCAGGGAATGGAAAGTGACGCCAATGGGCATAGAGTTTCTGTTGGGGAGACAAATGTTCTAAAATTCAGTTGTAGTGATGGTTACAAAGCTCTGAATCTATGAAAAACTATTGAATTATACACTTTAAATCAGTGAATTTTGTGGATAATAGACATTGATCTAAGTATGAAAAGGAATGTTAAAGAAATCATTGATATGACATAAATTATGTTCACATCAACATTTGAATTCGTAAGCATATTTTGGTAGGCATGATTAGAAGGCAAATGAAAGGTGAGTATTGGTTTTTTTAATGTTAAACTTCTAAATGTCTTATTAGCATTACCAACAAATAGAAAAATGTCTTATTTTCCTACCAGTTTCTAGCTTTCACGTACAGTAAAATGACAGTAGCTCAGTGATCAGTTATAAATAAGAAAAATTGACTATACTTTTAGAACCTGTATTTTTTATTTTGGTATGTATTTCTATTCTGTGCATCATAATAAAATTATATGAGGAAACCTGCTTCTTAAACTTTGTGACACTAATATGACAAACCTTTTTTCCCTGTTTTTTTAATGTTTCATGTAAGTTAATAACGTATTTCCAATTTGCCATCTTCATTTTTCTTAAAATTGAAAGATCATAAATTTAATTTGATTTTATTGAATATTCCCAATATTTTTTTATTTTTTGTCCTCGTTAGAGCAGAGCTTTTCTTGTTTTTCAGTATTGCCTAAGTTAGGCATAATTTTATTGACATTCTCTTAGTATTCGCATTTTCGTGGAATTTTATAGTGACTATTGTAATGTTAATATAGGGGCGCCTGGGTGGCTCAGTTGTTAAGCCTCTGCCTTTGGCTCAGGTCATGATCCTGTAGTCCCGGGATTGAGCCCCACATAGGGCTCCCTGCTCAACAGGAAACCTAATTCTCCCTCTCACTCCCCCTGCTTGTATTCTGTCTCTAGCTGTGTTTCTCTCT
>PITA01015014.1:0-51126 GCA_004023965.1 Spilogale gracilis | reverse complement strand
ATTCCAATAATTCTGATATTGGAGTGTTTCATGGCATCATTTATTTCCCTTATTCTGTTTTCATGGGATTTTAGCTGTTTGCTCCAAGACTTCTCTTGCTCCTCCTTCTTAATCCATCTGTCTTCTAAATCACTGATACGATCTTCAGCTTCACTTACTCTGGCTGTTAGCATATTTAAATTAGATTGCATCTCATCTAAAGCCTTTTTAACCTCGGCTTTCACTTCTGTTACTATGGCTTCCACGTTGAGACTAATGTTCTTTTCTAAACTAGCCATTGCTTGGATGATTGCTGCCTGAATTCCATTTCTGTCATATTGTTTATGCTCATTTCCAGTAATTCTGTGACTGGTGTTGCAGTCTCAGGGTTCTTCTTCTGTTGGATGTTCCTCCTCCGAGTCATTGTGGCAAGGAGTGGTTGAGGGGGTGTATAGCTAAATATATCAGCCACTATCCAGGTTAATTGGTCACTGAAAGGTTTTGGAGCAATCAGAATTCACCACCAAAAAGGAAAAAGAAAGAAAAAAAAAGAAAGGAAGAAAGGAAGCGAGAAATAAACTCCTGCTAGAGTGGGGCCTAGTGGTAAAATTTATATGGTACAAAACTACCACAGGGTAAAGAAAAAGGCCATCAAGAGTAAATGAAGAGATCAGAAAGCTAAACCCAACCTGGATGACTCCAAGATCAGTATTTATATAATACAAAGGCAAAAACAATTACACAGAAACACTGACAGACTAGGGTGGGAAGGTGAGGGCAGACACTCTTTGTGGGCAAGGATAGTATTTCAGATCCTCCCGAGTTTGTCTTGTTATTATTGTTGGAGGAGCCCACATTCTAAATATATAGGGAGACAGGGAGATTAGAACTGATTGTATATAGGGGTAGTATTGAATAGGGATGTAGGCTTACCTTGAAGCTTATAACTATATGTATATGTAAAAGAAAAAAGAAAGGAAAGAGGAGAGAAGAAAGGGAATAAAAGAGATAAAACAAATAAGGAAATGAGAGGCAACAACAACAGCAACAACAGAAAACACAGGTATATGTTTGAAAAAATGTCAAGGCAAAAAACTGTTATGGAGTGTTGTATTAAGTATGATGTTGTGTTAAAAAGTAGGTTAAAAATTAAAAGAATAAAAACCATGAGAATGAATTTTAAGTTTAAAGTGGAAACTTAAAAGTAAAAATAGAAAAAAGTTAAAAAAAGCAAATAAGGTGAAAAACTATATCAATAAAGTGTACAGCTTTGGGGCAGTACCAGGAGTTTAATAAATTGCCTTTCCCCCTGATGTTGGGGTTTTACAGTTTGGGTGTTGTCCTCTTGTTCTTCTGGCTTGCCTTCTGGGGGCAGGGACTGCTGTGCTCTTTTCAGTCCCTTCTACCTGGGCTGCATCTCTCTGCTTTCTTCCTAGGGACTGAAGTTTATTGTAACCAGGTTGTCAGTGTTCAGTTCTCTGGGGGGGGTTGTTCTTTTACGGCCTTTTGCAGCTGTTGAGGAAGTCAGGTCAGAGCAAGATGTCTGTGCCCAGACCTCCTTCCAAGAGAGAGCCCCTAATTAGCAACCCTCTGGACGATGGAGGGGCCCACAGTCTCTCCCTGTATTCTCTCCCTTGGCCACCTGTTACAGCCCCGTGGGTGCAAACACCGCTTTGATTCCTGTCCAAAGCCCCCACTTGTCGTTTTGCTCCTGCGCCATGAAAACCACAATTGATTTTGGATTGCGAGACCTTGTCTGTGCCCAGGGAGTTTTTGGTGACCCCCACGCAGGAGGTACTCAGGTCCCACGGCCCCGCACGTCCCGTGCAAGTCTGCAAAATTGCCTTCCCTGGGGGGTCCGTGCCTGGCCCACGGGGTGGAGAGAAGTGGCAGAGAAAATCAGCGGAGGAAAGAAAAAAAAAAAAAAGAATAAGGAAAAAAGCAGCGGAAAAACAGACTCTGCTCCACTGGTTCCGCTGATTCCCTGCACCAGGAGCACTTTTTCTCTGCCGATCCCCATTTCTGCGGCTTCCCCTCAGGCTCTCCGTTTCTGTTTGCTTTGAATCAGACTGTAATCTGCTATTGTTCCCCGAACACAGAGCACTTTTGTGCTGGGGTATTGCCTTCCAATGGGTTGCCTCTGCGGGCTTCTTCCCCAGCGCCCCTTGTCTTTGGATATCTCTCCGATCGCTCTCACCCCACTCTACCTCTTTGCCGATGCTCCTTGTCCCCCGCGGTGAGCCAGAAGTGTGAAATATCACATTTCAGGCTGATGTGATGGGTGTTCAAAGTGTTCCTGTAGTCTTTTTTGCAGAAATTGAGCTCACTTCAGGGGACTCCCCGAAATGGGGTCACTTGGCCTTCCACCATCTTCCCCTCTCCCCCATACTTTCTTTTTAAACATACAATTTATTTAAGGAGAGCTGGAATCAAAATTGTGGCATGAGCCATAATGTTTAGTAAACTGTGAGAATATACATTTTTAAATAAAAGAGCTATTAGGTTTTTTTTTTTAAAGAAAATGGTAATAACAAGCACTTTAAAATATAGCCCATAGTATATAGGAATCTTCTTAGTATTTCACTGTATATTGAAGGACTAAACTAATATTCAGTTCATTACCCAGATACTTCCATGCCTCATTTCTCATTTTTCACTATGAAGGAAAATCAAACTACGATCATTTAAATAGAATTATTTCATTTTGTAAAAAAAAAAAAAAAAAAAAAAAAGACACATTTTTAAAACAAATCCAAGTTATAAAATCCGAACACTGAAACAATGAACTAAAATAAGTTAAAGACTTTTGAGGGCCATATTTTCATTGCCAAGTATATCAAATGAACTTAACCCGTTAAAAAAAAAAAAAAAAAAAGTTGTTAAATAAAATGGTTTCATGTGGTTGCAATGGAAGGCAGTTTCCCATCTGAACCTGGAATTATAGCATCTGGAAGAAGGAATTGATACAAAATGATTTTGCAGCTTGGCAGCATGGACACAGATATATTAGATACCTGGAAACAAACCACCCAAGAGCAAAGTACATTAAATTAAACAATGGTGAGTTAAAAAACTATTGTGAGTTACAGAAAGAAGATGGAAAGTTGTAATGCTTTTATATGAAAGCACACTTCAGCAAATACTGGCAAGTACAGAGAACAAATTTAAGAATGCTCTGAGCTGGCTACCATGCCACTGACCTTAAGGAATTTCTTCAGAATAAACTGGTTTACAAACTTGATATTTCCAAGAAAGGAATAAATGTAAAGAAGTATACAGGGACCCTGAAAATGCTGAGAAAGTTGAAAATATTTTGTTAATAAGTTCTTTGACAAGAGCATGAATATAGGAATTTTTTAAAAAAGTAATGAAAAATCCAAAAAAAAAAAAGAAGAAAGAATGAAAGAAAGAAAAAGAAAGAAAGAGAGAAAGAGAGAGAAAGAAAGAAAGAAAGAAAGAAAGAAAGAAAGAAAGAAAGAAAGAAAGAAAGAAAGAAAGAAAGAATAAAATCATGGAGTCTTTAGAAAGAAGTCTTTAAAATTCAGTTTATTGAGATGCCTGGGTAGCTCAGTGGGTTTAGCATCTGCCTTCAGCTCATGATCCCAGGGTCCTCAGATCAAGACCTGTGTCAGGCTCCCTGCTAAGTGGGAAGCCTGCTTCTCCCTCTGTGATGCTGCTCTAAAACCTTAAAAAAAAAAAGTTCAGTTTATCTAACCTCCCAAACATTAAACAAAGTTCTGAGAAATGTGGCTATATTTGTTCTGAAAAAATATAAATTTAAACATGTTTCATAATAAGATTGATTCCAATATATCCATAGATCTCATTAAACATGACCTATTTTTTTTAACCTGCATTTTTTAGTAATAATTTTTGAAGCTAAAAATGATGTGATTTTAGGTGATATTTTTTGTTTATTGTGTATTTGTTGCTGTTGTTAAGATGATAATTGCTTCAGTTGAGTCAATTTGTTTTTTACCTAGAATGTTGCAAGAAAAGTTGAATTTGAATAATTAACATTAGCAGCTAAGTATTACATGTAATTTTGTACCAGTGGATTTTGTATATCAAATTTTCTATTCAGAACCTGTAAGGAGAATACACATTAACTGATAATATATATTTTTAATGACTAGATACAAAAACCTGCAAAATAAGCATCAGAAAATAATTT
Source organism: Spilogale gracilis (assembly GCA_004023965.1). Taxonomy (NCBI): domain Eukaryota; kingdom Metazoa; phylum Chordata; class Mammalia; order Carnivora; family Mephitidae; genus Spilogale; species Spilogale gracilis. The sequence continues at coordinate 46,973 of PITA01015014.1, read as the reverse complement.
TTAGTGAGTACAGAAGTGGAATTTAGAAGTATAAAGAACTAGAAGTCATAATTTCTAGAACCTTTACTATCAACAAATATTAAACTTATACTTAACCCACATATCATATTATGTAAGGAATATCAATATTTTTATTTTATTTTAAAGGTCTTGTTTATATTTGAGACAGAGAGTGTGAGCACAGGCAGGAGGGAAAGGGAGATACAGGATTCCCCCTGACCGTGTAGTCTGATGTGGGGCTCTATCCCAGGACCCTGAGATCATGACTTGGGCAGAAGGCAGTCATTTAATGGACTGAGCCAGCCAGATGCCCCTCAAAATTTTTATTTCTACCTTACAATTCATAGTGGTATGAAAATAACAAACATGTGTCTGTAATGACAAAAAATCTTCTAAAGTATTAATTTAGTGACTTCAGTCAAACTTGCATGTTAAAAAAAAATAGGAGTAACGTTAGCAAGATGGCAGGATAAGAAATCCTCTGATGGTGACCCTGGAATTGGCATAGCAACGATTTGGTAGCCATCCAGGGACAAATACACTTTTGTGGAAGCTTTGGAATCCAGGTAGAAAGTTGCAAAACTCTAGTGGAGCCAAGACCAAGGAAGAGTATTTTGAGAAGGCAGGCCCATATTCAGATGGCAAGTTTTCCAAGTGCAGTCCCAGCTATATACCTATAAACAAACCCAACCTCGTGTGGACTTTGCTACCTTTGTACTGGTGGTAGGCATTCTAATCACTTTGTATTTTAAATCATATAACCATTACAATTTTATAAAGTGGGTAAATTCATTATCCTCATTTTATGGATAAAGGAAACTGAAGCACAAAGTGATAAAAATAATAATTTTCATATGATAAATATTGCAGGGATTTGAACCTTAGTGTGGCTCAAAGCCTGTATTAGAAAAAATCCATCTTTCAATGTCTCTTTTCTGCATTAAGAGAATAAACTATATTTTGTTAACAAAATGCAATTTTCTTGCATTTCTTTAAGAATATTTCATTAATATCAAATTAACATTAAATGTAACTTTTCTAGGCATATTTATGAAAAATAATGACATTTTTATTCTAAAAAATGCATTGGATACTACCCTCATAGTACTGAAGTTGGTTTTACTATCTTAGGCATAAAACATATACACTTCCTTGGTATTTTGCTTTATAAAAATTGTATTTGCTATCATTATGGTAAGAATGATGGAGTTTCCATTGGATAATTTAAAACTACTTCAATTTAAAGCAAAAGCATTTATGGGAAAAAGTTGAAACTAGAAGTAACTTCTTATAAGGGTATAATATTTAATTGTATTATTGGTACAAGCTTCAGGCCTTGTTTAGAAATATTATTTTTATGAGTTATTAAATTGCCACTATTTGGTATTTCCATTATCTTCATGTAATTTTGCCTTAAGAAATTATTTTTGCTTATTTAATTGCTAAAGTAAAAAAGTGTAGACGTAAATATAAAAAATTAATACTGTAAACATTTTGCTAGGAAAAAAGATATTCAAATATAGTTATATATTATAACTTTTTTAGAAATACAATTATTTTTATTTATATTATATACAATTGATAATAAAGTACATACAAAAGCAACAGAACAAGACAGTATTTAGTCACCTTCCTGTTAATATTCTAAATGTCCTTACAGAAGTTACCAATAAAGTTCAAGAAAATTTGCACACGAATATGCATCTAATGAGTTAGATATTACCAAAAAAAGTAAAGGGATAATTTTGCAGAAAAACAAGCTAACAATTTTCCTTGCCTGAACTTAGAGTATTTAACAATATCCTATTTCATGCATTGGAAAGAAAAACAGGTATTAAATTACAATGTGAATCAATAATTTAGTAAACTGATAATGTATTGACTTCTGGCCCAAAATGATTATTTTATTTCATTTTTGATGGTTTGGAAAATCTACACTTATCAAGGGAATGGTGACTATAATTCCTTTAGGACAAAGAAGTCATACTTGATATAAGTATCTAGTTAGTTAATATAAATTGTTTAATGTAAATTATCAACATACAGTAAGCCTATGGAGTTTTACAGAGGAAGAATAATTTCTTTATTGATTCTTTTTTTTTAAAGGTTTTATTTATTTATTTGACAGAGAGAGAGAGAAATCACAAGTAGGCAGAGAGGCAGGCAGAGAGAGAGGAGGAAGCAGGCTCCCTGCTGAGCAGAGAGCCCAATGTGGGCCTGGATCCCAGGACCCTGAGATCATGACCTGAGCTGAAGGCAGAGGCCTAACCCTCTGAGCCACCCAGGCACCCTTCTTTATTGATTCTGAGATTTTTGCATAAGTTTAAATATAAAGGAAGAGAAAGGAAACCTATATTTGCAAGAGAATGTTTTCAAAAATTTAAAGAAACAGGGTGGCGCCTGGGTGGCTCAGCTGGTTAAGCGACTGCCTTCGGCTCAGGTCATGATCCCGGCGTCCCGGGTTCAAGCCCCACATCGGGCTCCCTGCTCGGCGGGAAGCCTGCTTCTCCCTCTCTCACTCCCCCTGCTTGTGTTCCCTCTCTCGCTGTCAAATAAATAAAATAAAAAAAAAATTTAAAGAAACAGAACAAGATGCATAAATATGTTTTGGTAGTTAATTGAAAAGTATTAATCTATTTTTTATGAGGCACTGCAATCTAGTAAGGGTGAATATGTATACCTCAAAAGGTAAAAACCAAAATGTAATATTCAATTTATCTTGCAACACTAATGCATAGCAAATACGCATGGACAAGGTTTACCCCAACAAACTTTTCCTGGGCTACAGTTCTGCTGGGTTCTTTTGTGCTCTTTCAGACTCTCCTCAGTGGTTTTGGTTGAGCTCTGTTGGCCCTGGCTCTAGGCTACAAGTCACAAGTGAATCAGTTTCACATATCTTTTCATTTGAATTCTTAGACTGAAGGAACAGTTACTGTTGAGACATACTGTCACAGGACAGTGGGAAGGTATTCAAGAAGATGAAATGGAAGCCTACAGGTTTTTAACTCTTAGTTCAGAACCCGCTCAGTCACATATTCTTAGTTTTTATTGGTCAAAGCATGACATATGAGTAATTTCAAAGTCAGTAGAGGTGAAAGATGTATAATCTACTTCCTGTGAGTTATGAGAGAGTATACACAACAATAGGCAGGACTATAATACCCTATTCTAGGGATAAAACAAAGAGTAGGAATAGGAATTCCGTGTCTTACACAAGAGAGGGATTTTGTTTTGTTTTTGTTGTAAACCGCAACAGTACTTTGAAGCACCACATGATAAGTTGATTAATGAATAACTGATCATTCTGTATTTTAATCAACCTCCTTTCTCAACCATTGCCCCTAATCTACCATGAAAATGTGATCTTTTGAATGGGATAAATTATATATAATTAAAATTTTGGGTCCTCAGTTTGGATGTTTGGATGCCCAGAATTACAATAGAAATCCACTAAAGACAGTAAGTGAATAGACTATGAAATAAATGGTCTTTTGACTGGAATTTTAATCTTCAGACATGTCACCTTTCACTATAGCCTATATTTTTTTTTCCCAGAGTGATTTTACTAAAAATGTATTATCTGTTAGGCATTTATTTAAAATTCCCTCCTCAACTGCCTTTAAGACAAAGTACATACTTGATAACATCCAAAACAAAGCCAAGACTTCTTACCTCCCAGTAATAGTCAGTGATCCCTTCCTTTACCAAACCTAGTCCACATGTTTTCTATTCAGTTGGTACCAAGCCACATCAAATGACTTGGTAGATAATATAATTATATTACATTTGAGAGAGAATCTTAAGCAGGATCCACACCCAGCAGGAAGCGTGATGTGGGGCTCCATCTCATAACCCTGAGATCAGGACCTGAGCAAAAATCAAGAGTTGGGTGCTTAATCAATTTAGTCACCCAGGTGCCCCTGTAATTATATCTTTATATATTTTTCTTTTATTCATGTTAGATTATAATAGTCTAAATATGATGATAGTCTCCATTATATTTCAGACTTGACACTCTAGTTGGCTCTATATTACTCTGGCCAAATAAAACAAAATAACCCTCTTTGCTTCTCAAAGAATTACTGAAATTACATCTCAGGCATTTCATCTTCCTATTTATCTGTGAATATTTAACCTTAAATTTTTACTATACTTTCCCTGTTGTAACTTCCTTGTCTCCTTTTGTATCATTCTTTTTATTTGCTTTCCTTAACAGAAATTGGTCTTTATTCTGAAAATAGCATTTCCTCTATAGAGTGCTCAACTAATGCCTGTTCTTGTCATTGTTACTTTGTTGTATTGTCTTTTAATAACCCATCCTTTACATGTAAAAGACAGGATTTGCGTTACTCTTATTCTCCACAGAAATTCCAGATCATTATTATTTCAACTTTGTTCAGAACAAGAAGGAAGAAGGAAAAAAAAAAGTGCAGATCCTTTGAGGATTGAGTGGTTGAGCCATACCAATTCTCCTTCTTCTTAACATCATAACCTGTGGACATTCCAGATAGTCTCCATCACTCTTCAAAGATCTCAGTACCCGGTTTGGACATTTCCTTTACCCCAAGCCCTAACTTGATATGGATAGAACTCATTGTCCATATGTATCATGCTTCCAGTTTTAGAGCTCTTCAGTTCTTAAAATGTCTGATTCTCAAAAAGCTTTTTATTTCCTCCACTTAAGCCACTCACTCCCATGGTTATACCCTGACTCTGTTCATACCTAAATCTGATCAATATTGAAAAATCATTAATTCAATAACCATACTTCATGGTCAGTGTTTCCTTTCTTTATGGCTTGTTCAATTACTTCCAGCATTTTTAGAATTAATCAGGGTTTTCAGTTGCTTGAACTTGCTGCTTTCTACAAATTCATAAGCTACCTCCTTCATTTCCTTTCCTATTCAGTTTTATTGATTTCAGATGCTTTTTTTCCCAAGAATATGTTTGCTATATATAAATCTCTCTTGCTTCTCTTCATTTCTGTCACATACATATTGTAAAATTTCACCCTCTTTGAATAATAATCTTTTTACAAGATTGACCTTAATCATCCAATTGCTGCATACTATTTTCATATAACAAGACAAATTTTTCCATTATAAAATTTTAATGACCAACCTTAATTGAGGTCGCCAATAAATTCAGCAATTCTACATTTCTGGTCAGTTCACAACCCTATTCTACTCCCACAGATACCCAAATTTTAATTTTTTCCCACTCACTTTAAAAAAGATGACCTTGGGAAAGATAAAACCTTTTTGTGCCTCAGTTTTTTTTTTTTTAAAGATTTTATTTATTTGACAGAGAGAAACACAGCCAGAGAGGGAACACAAGCAGGGGAAATGAGAGAGGGAGAGGCAGGCTTCCCGCCCAGCAGGAAGCCCGATGTGGGACTCAATCCCTGGTCTCCGGGATCATGACCTGAGCCGAAGGCAGTTGCTTAACCAACTGAGCCACCCAGGCGCCCCTCAGTTTTTTTTTAATGTATACAATTCTTAAATATTAGCTTGTGTCATTAGTTAAATTATGATTTTCAGTGTCATGTATTCCTCTTATCTCCTCCTTCCATGTTACAATGAATACTATGCTCCACTTTAAGGTTTAGTTCACATCTACTTTGGATCCCATCTCATCTGCTTTCTTACTATAATACCTATTATCTATTATTATTTTTGATTCCCATGTCCCTCTCACAATTACTTCATTCACAATGACTTTTAAACCAACTCCAAGTATATCCTATTAAAAATGGAAAAGCAAAAAGAAAACAACAGAATCTTACTTGGCCCCTTCTATCTCTTCAGACTTAGTTTTCTTTCCTACACTTCAGAAAGTTACCCAAAAGCTTATTTATATGTTACACTGTTACACTTCACTAGTTCCCTGATTTTTTTGTTCTTTTTTTTTACTCTCCCACTATAACACCAATCTGTTTTCTAGCTCCTATCTCTTGATGGAATTCTTACCAAAGTCACTCCTAAATGTGATTTCCTCATCTTTAAACCCATTTTATTTGGGAGGGAGGTATCCCTAGATTCCTGCTTCATATTTCCTTTTTTTTTTCCTCCAAACACTTTCTTTAGATTTTATTTTTTAAATTCTCCAGATTTTACTACTACCCCTCAGCCTTTATAATCCACAATAAAGTATTATAGTTTCTCAAATCTGAGTCCCAGTATTTCATGTTGTCACAAGTGAGACTTCTAGGCAATTCCATTTATATATATGACTTCCATTTTACATTAAATTGATTTCCAAAAAAATGATATTTCTGATCAGAACTGTCCTTTAGCTCCAGATACATATAACATACTACCTAATTAAAATCAATTATTGGATATTTCTAAGATCCTCTTACACAACAAAGACAAAAACTGAATTTATAATCTGTGCCCACGTACCTAATCCTTTACTACTATTCTTCTTCACAAGTGGCAGCATAACCCATCAGGTTAAGTAAGCTGGAGACCTAGGAATCATCTATGACACCCGCTTGTCCCTTATTCCAAGTACCCAAATTACTACAAAAATCTCACAAGCTTCAACACTATTCACAGTCGCTCCTAGTTCAAGTTATCAAGATTTCTTCTCTAGCATAATTATATTCATGTTAGTCCTTCTTTTTTTTCTATCCAGAGCAAATAAGAACAAATCACTCTAATACATATAGCAGTTCAAAGTTTTCTCATTGTTCTTAGAAAGAAAACAACATATTTCAATGATATCTAAAAACTTGGCATGTCTACTAATTCGAGAAGATACATGCACCCTTATTTTTATTGCAGGATTATTTACAATAGAAGTAACCCAAGCATCCATCAATAATTGATTGGATAAAAGAGATGTGATATATACCCAATGGAATATTACTCAATCATAATAAAGAATGAGATCTTGCCATTTGCAATAACGGGGATAACCTAGAGGGTATTACGCTAGTGAAAAAAGTCAGAAAAAGATAAATTATATGATTTCACTTATACATGGAATCAAATACACCAAACCAAACACATGACTAAACAAACAGAGAAAAAAACAAACTGATTCCTAAATATGGAGAACAAACTGGTAGTTGGCAGAGGGCAGGTGTGTGGGAGAGTAGGCAAAACAGATAAAAGAAATTAAGAGGTACAAACCTGCAGTTATAAAATGAATAAAACATAGAGATGAAAAGTACGGCATAAGGAATATAGTCACTAATATTTTAATAGCATTGTAAGGTGAAGGATGGTGAAGCTCATCACACTTGTGGTGAGCACTGATTAATATGCAGAATTGTTGAATCAGTATGTTGTACACATATACACATGTAACGTTAGTTAACATTGTATGTTAATTACACTCAATTTTTTAAATGTGAACTGTAGAAACTGCAAATTTCGACACCAGTCTAACTTTCCCCATACTCATCTGCACTACACTCCCCCTAACTGCAGCTCCAGTAGCTTTCTTTCAGACCCTCAGATTCACCATGCCTAACTTTCAACATATGATTTTGCATATGTTGTCTGCCTGATTATGCTTTCCTCTTTCTTTTCCTCAGTTTACTTAATTCCTCTGTTTTGTATGGAATCACCATTTTGGAGAAGGTTCCTCACATATGTTTTACTAATAAAATGATCTATTAAAAACATTTATAACTCTTTTTCTCTTATTTTATAGCATATTAATTTATGTGCACACTACTGATATATATGGCAGGGTTGTGTCTATTTTTCTTTTTAAAATCCTTATTGTATCTGTGGTTGCCAGAGTGCCTGGCCCACATAATAAATGTTCTTTCTGGGTGCCTGGGTGGCTCAGTGGGTTAAGCCTCTGCCTTCGGCTCAGGTCATGATCTCGGGGTTCTGGGATCAAGGCCCGCATCGGGCTCTCTGATCAGCAGGGAGCCTGCTTCCTTCTCTCTCTCTGCCTGCCTCTCTGCCTACTTGTGATCTCCCTCTCTGTCAAATAAATAAATAAAATCTTAAAAGAAATAAGTCTTCTTTCTATAAATATTTGTTAAACAGCTAAATGAAAAATTCGCACAGTGACTTGTTAAAAGATGTTTTTATTGAGACACTGAAATAGAACTGACTTGGCCCTAAGTTGGTGTTCAATAAATGTTAGTCTGAAATGTGTAAAAAACAATTTTGGACTTTGTTTACATCCATGGTCAAACAAGTTTATTCATGCAAATGGACAGTAACTATCCTTGAAAGTTCTGTTCTTTGTAAAAAAAAAAAAAATTAGGTGAGTTCCAAATTTCCTATTGCTGAAAAGAAATCTTTGACAAACTTGGATTGATGGCAAGTATGGAGTTTATGACTGTTTCTAACTAGATAATGTGCTATTTTCTTTTTCCTAATGTATTTTTCTCTTAAACCCTCAGGCCAGTTATGACTAATTTTGTTTCTTCTTTGTATTTCTGCTTGTTTGTAAAGCACTCCTTTTTTAATCCATTAGTTATATTTCTTACCAAACCACATGAAAGATAATTAATATAATAATTTTTTTAAAGATTTTTTTATTTATTTGACAGAGAGAAACACAGCCAAGGAGGGAACACAAGCAGATGGAGTGAGAGGGAGAAGCAAGCTTCCCGCGGAGCAGGGAGCCCGATGTGGGACTCGATCCCTGGTCTCCAGGATCATGACCTGAGCCAAAGGCAGTTGCTCACCAACTGAACCACCCAGGTGCCCCGATAATTAATATAATTATTAATTAGATTAGTAGAATTACCTATTTTCCTAACCAAAAATTATCTGCAGGGCATTTATATCTCTTTTTGAAGACACTTTACCTTTGAAACCCATCATAGTGTTGGATAGAAAAACCTGATAATTATTTTTGAGTTAAAGTACACATGACTTCATTGACTTTATGACACTGAACAATTTGCCAGTAGGTGAAAACTATGATTGTGTAATGGTGAAAACTAGGGCATGCTTTTGTTAGCTGCAGTTGCTCCTTAAGGACACTGGAATGTTATTAAATGATTCCCTACTGTAGAGAAAACAAAAAATGAAGTGGGATCTTTAAGTTTTTATTTAAATTCCAGGACATTGGGGAGACTATGTATTGGGGAGGCTAAGCTCTAGATATTACATAAGATTGATGAATCACAGACCTATAACCCTTGAAACAAATAAGTACATTATATGTTAATTAACTGAATATAAATAAACTGAAAAAAAAAAAAAGAAATTCCAGTTGGTTAACCTATAGTGCAATATTAGTTTTAGTAGTAGAATTTTATGATGTATCTGTTCCAGGGATCATGTCTGAGAGAATTACAGGACAAAAAGATATATTTTATTTTTATTTATTTTTTACAGTAAATTATCTCAATTAGGATGGGCATGTATTTTTAGTTTTGTTCTTTATGAATAAATTAACATTTTAGAAACAAACATCACTGGCTATAAATGAGTATTTAATTGAGGTTAAATAAGTAAGAAGGGGGAATACCAAAGGTATAGAGTTGACTTTATATTACTTAACCTTTTTACTTAATTTAGAAATAAATTGTTACATACAAGAAAGTTTTAGAAACTTTTCAAAACCCCACTGTTTAACTTAGAAGCCAATGCAATATATATATATATATATATTATTATTTACATATATATGCTATATATATATATACATACACACACCATATTCAGTTTCATTGGCATTTTAGGAGTTCTCTGAAAACACCAAGATTTTTCCACTTAGGTCAGAGTTCTTATCCAAGGTGTAGGCTATTCCATTCCCTGTGATGGAGACATTTGTAGAAATGTCTTAGCAATTAGTACCTGACATTGGTTTACAGATCTGTTTAAAAAGGCCCAATTAATGTGAAGCTCAAAACTTCTTTATGATGGTTGTATTGAGGTTCTCCTTCATTACTACTGGACATTTTGAGGAAGCCTCTCTATCTGAGTCATTGCCAGATTCTATCTTATATTTGTAGCAGCAGCTTTGGACAAAGACAACATTGTGTGTGCTACAATCGGATCTTTGATTAACATTATATTTATCTTTTAGGTCAAACCAACAAATTCCTTACAGTTTAATTCAGTTATAGTTGAATTTACTTTTCATAAAACCATTTTACATTGTTATAAAAAGTACTGTTACAGTGGTTAGTTCCAGAAGGGGGCAGTAGTACCATGACTCTGCAGTGGATCATTTAGGATTTCCTTTCCTAATTTTCTGGGTACCATGTTTCTAAGAATCTGTCAGATGATAACTAGCTATGGGAAAGTTATTTAAATTAACTTGGACCCCCATATCTAAAGTAGAGAAAGTATAACAATCTTACTAGATTCTTATAAGGATTAGAAATAATGCATGTGAGGGGCTCCTGGGTGGCTCAGTCAGTTCAGCATGCCATTCGTGGTCTCAGCTCAAGTCATGATCTCAAGGTCGTGAGATTGAGCCCCCATGTAAGAAAGTCTGTTGGAGATTCTCTCTCTCTCTCTCTTGCTCTCTTAGCCTTTGCCCCCCACAGATAAATGTAAAAATCTTAAAAAAAAAAAAAAAAGCATGTGACACATTTGCCCTGTGCCTGGCATGTAGTAAACCTCCATAATGTATACCTACTTGTTATCATAATTATAAAATGGTATCTTGCAGCCAGATTGAATGTTGCTTAAGAAATTTTATGAGTGAGAAAATGCATCTAATTATTCTTTTTCTCCATTATTTTCTAGTATCTACTTCATTTATCACTTTGCTGTATTTAAAAATGGTTTGTCTTGGGGCGCCTGGGTGGCTCAGTTGGTTAAGCGACTGCCTTCGGCTCAGGTCATGATCCCGGAGACCCAGAATCAAGTCTCACATCGGGCTTCCTGCTCGGCGGGAAGCCTGCTTCTCCCTCTCTCACTCCCCCTGCTTGTGTTCCCTCTCTGGCTGTGTTTCTCTCTGTCAAATAAATAAAATCTTTAAAAAATAATAAAAATAAAAATAAAAATGGTTTGTCTTAAGTGAACCAACTCTGACATAAGTAAATGCATATAAATCCAATCCTGAAAATATACTCTTAAAATTGATATTCTGCAACCACATAATTACAAGTGTCAATCTCTATCTCTCCAGTGTTAGGTACAAATTCACTGACAATGACCCCTACTGGTGAGCAATTAACTCCCTCTGATCTAGGTGTCAGAATTTCTTGAGAACGTATGCTAATGTGAAAGTCACTACTGCAAAATGTATAGGAGAAAAAAAAAACAACAAAAAAAAGACTCCTCAGAGAACAAAATCTCAGCAGGTTCAAGTTTTTAAATAATCTACCTGCTGGCAGATCCAATAAACCTACTGATTATTGGCTACTCTTTCTAAATCCTGCTGTGTTTTACTTACTCAACTGAAGAGGCTGCTATTCTAAGTGACTGTAAATAATACATGGAAGGGAAATATATGTTGTAGCCTATTATTGCTATCAGTAAAAAGATAAGAGCAGTTATTACTAACCTGGAAACAGAATGAAGGGTTAGAATATATTGCTAAATGTAGTTTCACTGCATAATGCTTTGAAAGAAGTCTAAAATGTGTAATTAAATGTTTATTCAATTCAAATGATTGCCATGCAATATTTTCTCTAATATTAATATTTTAATTAAAACATTATTCACAAAATGACCTTTTAAAAAATCTTTTTTTGGAAGCATATCAGTGAAACTGACATCTTTTATTCTGTATTATTGATGGATAGACTGAGTGTTAATAGGTGTTTATTTGGTTCTATCATCTTATATTATATATTCTTATCAACCAAATTTTTCAAGTGCAGAAACAGAGGTGAAGATTGATGCACCTTTTAGGGGCTGATGCTGTGATGGAGCATTTAGGTCCTTTTTTTTTCTATCAGGAAAATAGAACTTCCAAATACATATTAATTTCTGTGACTTTTTAAGTACTGTGCTGAAAAGTGGTATTGTGATTCTGCATTTGTCTTTCTTCTTATAAGACCATCTTACTATATTTCCTGTAGAAATATCGAAAGTCTATGCCTTAATAGTGCTTTAAAATAAAATTTTAAAAAAGAGGTCCATTTTTGGTTCCATGAAACTCAACCTTTAAAAATTAAAAAGAGCACTGACAGTAAAATTCTTAAGGGTAACGTGGGAACACCTCTAAAGCACAGGGTATGACTGAAAGTCATGCCACAATCACTTCAGTTCTGTTGCTCTCTGTATCATGCAATTCAAGGTGGCATTCTCAGGTTGACCTAGGTAAGTGGTTATGAATTTTACTAGTTTGCAGAGAGTGTCCTAGATTCAAAGAACTAGTAAGATCACCTACATGATTTTCCTGCTTTCCTAGAGGAACAGTGAGTAGTATGATAAGAGCACAGAAAACATGGTAGCAGTAAAGCCCCAAAGGACCCAGGATCCAATTTTAGATGTGGTACAGGGTGCAGCCATGGAGTCGAAAGTCTGGGTATGATCACAGCTCTACCCTTTATATTAGTCTACATCTTAACCTCTTAAGCCTCAGTTTCTAAACTCAGCATTGTAATGAAAAAAGAAAATAATACAGTAAAGCTCATTTTTTTATACTATACACAGTAGAATAAGTTGATTCTATGCTTACTATTAGCATCATTATTAAGTTACTGCTATTAATTTTCCTGGTAAAATCTCCCATATAACAAAAGAATCACTTGATGAATTTTCCCTTTTACCTACTACTACAGGGTAGGATGTACCAACTGGTCCAAGGACTTGTGGGCATGATTCTCAGAAATACCTAGGTAATTGGTCCTTGTTCTAGTTTTAAAAACTGAGCTATAGGATATATTTTTCCTGTGGTATATAAGAATGAAGTTGAAGTGTATTAGCAGGGGATTCAGGCCGGAGTCTCTAATGAGGTGTATCTGGTCCAGGTAAGGTCTATAGAATGTCTCTAGCCAAGGCACAAAGCTAGACAGTCCTAATATTGTGCATACATCTTATGAAGAAAAAAGTTAATCATCCAGGGTATCTGATGTGAGTCATCCTCACTCAAACTTATCATGGACCATTGTGTGCTTGCTGACAAGGCTCTTGAGAATTTTAGAGGCCATGATGTCTATACTTCAAATGGATAAAATTACTCTTTGTTGTGTACCCTGACTTCTTCAGATAAGAAACCGTGATTAACTTAAATACGCCTAGTTTCACAGCAGTTTATATCTATTTATTGTTGTATATCAAGACAAAGGTGGGGCACCCAGGTGGCTCAGTTGGTTGAGCATCTGACTCTTGATTTCAGCTTAGGTCATGATCTCAGGGTCGTGAGATTAAGCCCTGTGTTGGGCTCCATGTGCAGCGGGGAATCTGCTGGAGATTTTCTCTTTCCCTCTCCCTCTCCCCCGCCCCTCACTCATGCTCTAAATGAATGAATGAATGAATGAATGAATGAGTAAATAGGTTTTTTTTTAAAGACAAATTATACAGCATGCTTACTGATCATTTATCAATGACTGCTGAACACTGATTAACAAAAAGCAAAAAAATGTAAGTGTGTTCCGGCTTTCAAAGAGCACTGGGAATGGTCAGAATAATACATTGTAAAGTATCCTTTAATGCTATTGGATGTCTCTGGTAGTTGAAAATTCCTTACTTGTATTATATCAGAAGGACAAGCTAAAGTCAATAAATCATTTAATATTAATTATTAGTTAGACTATTTCCTTTATCTACAGATAAGGAACCCATGTAAACCACAGACTATTACTCTTAGAGGACAATAATACCAGTGGAAGCTAAAGAACACAGTAGTAGGGATAACAGGGAATTAAAGGCCAGCTTAACTAGAAAATTTTGAGAATTTAACAAATAGTCTTACTTTTGCTGTTACATAGTGACATCACACACTTGGGCAACCAGGCTTTTTTTTTTCTTCTTTTTACAGCTTTACACATTTATTTTTCTATTTCAAGAGCAATTACACTGGATTATGATATGAGTTGCAAAATTTAATATTTATATTTTTTCAGGGGTAGGGAGAGGAGGATATTAGGAAGAGCTGAGAATGTTTCCTACAGTGCCTGGTACAAAATAAGATTCATAAAATTTCTTACAGTAATGATAATAATAATAATAGCATAGACTGAATAATAATCATTGCATACTAGGTACTATCCTAAGCAATTTATGCATATTAACTAATTCATGAGTTGTTCACAGCAACCTTATGAGATAGTTCACAATATTATGTCCATTTCACAAATGAGGTAACTGAAACACAGAAGTTAAATAAATGACCCCAAACCATGGACATACTAGCTCTTAGAGCCAGAATTCAAACCCAAGCAGTGGGGGAAGAGTTCATGCTCTTAAGCAAGATTCTACTCTGTCTAAAGAGCAAGAGAGAACAAACCAAAACTAACTTACTGATTGCATAAGGTTTACTAAATGTCTATAATTTTTTTCCCCATTTTAGTTTTTAACTTACCATTTTCCACTTTCAACTTTCACCACATGAAAACTTGGTCTGATTAAGAGACGTATCAAAGACTGACCAGGGTAAGTCCCAGCCAGATCCAGGTCCTTCTGCTTCATTGGACTTACTCTAAACTAGTTAGAGGAATTTAAGTAAATCTGTTGCCCTTTTGTCCATCACAACATCTGACACCCTCAGGAATAGGTTTAGTCTTCTGTACACCTACAGAGTTCTGAGCCTTAGCTTTATCATTTACCTCTGACTGTGCACTGCCTATCTGCCTAACAGACCATTGTGCCCCTATGGTGTCTATCTGCCCCTCTGGTACTATCATACAAATTACTCTAATTACATATCCTCAAGGGCTCACGTTTATTTTGGTTAAAGTTTTTTTAACTTGTATTTGTTTAGCATGATTGCATTTATTTAACTTTGTCTTTCCTATGCCACATGTTAAGGCTGGGATCTTTTTTTCCTTCCAACATTAGTTGGTAGGAGAGCCTTCAATGTCTGTGAAGAGCAGGCTGTCAGAGTCTGTTGGGCAGTGGAGAACTAATGAAAAATGAAAGCTACGTGGGAGATTTTTTTTTTTTCTAAGTAGGCTAAAGGTAATTAGCTAAGGCAATTTTTATGGCTGAGTTACCCTGTCAAAGAGTTGGGAGAGAAAATAGTTCAGAAATGTGTGCTGAGATCTCCATTCTCATACTTCTACTTCAGAAACAGAAAACAGATTCTAAACACTAGAAAAAATTATATGTAACATGCCACTTTTATCTAATTCTAAATGATTTTTTCCCAAGATGGAAGCTTGCACTAGTACTTCATATCACAACTTGATTAATAAACATTGCCCCTATTAAGACGGTTCTTTTTTTTAAATTATGGACTTTGTATCATGTTTTTTTATATAGGTTCTTATAATATAAAACATCTTCATCACTATGGGACCTGGATTTCATTTATATACTGTTTCCTACATTTTCATTCAGGTTGACTTTTCCTTGTAATGATATATATAATCAGATATAGTAAGTTTACATTAAATAAGTAAGTTGTTTGGTAACAACAGATAAGTCAATAAATAGCCATCATAATTTGACTTCAGCCAATATTCTTGTTGACATTTCCTGGCTTGGATTTCTAATGTCTAATTGTTATTACTGCAAATCACAGCAATCAAACTATACAGACAATATAAATTGACCACTAAATTTAAAATAATAAAAATAAATTCTTCTTGTTTACTATGACTAAATAATGCACATAGCTATATCTTCTCTCTCAAGAATAATTATTATAACAGTACAAATAAAGGAATAAAAAACAATGTTCACAAGAATAGGACAATGAGAGAGAAAGCATAGAAGAAAAGTCAAGTAGAAAGTTATGGAAAAATACTGAGATAATGAACCACAGAAAACTTTTAAACTTGCAGAATAGAATGCTATAAAACTCAGAAATTTGACCATGGTGAGGTATAATCCTGGGGCTGAAATCAGAAGGATTTATGGAAGGGTCAGTAAGACACAGATCTACACTGCTTTGCAGAGCTAAGTATTTGCCTGTACCTATCCATCCCCAACACTGACAAAAAATATGTTTATATTCTGACTACATTTGTTTTGCTGAGCACAGAGATAAAATGCTGCCTCAAAACATCAGCATTATATAAGTTAGTGACACACTCAAAAGAAAATATTCACTGAATTTTGGGAGACTTCCGATGCACAGACCAACTTATTGTTTTATCATCCCTTTGCGAAGCATGCCAATTCACATGCACCATCTTCCAATAACTTTTTCTCCATGTTAGTGATCAACCAACCCAGATGAAAGGAGGAAAAAGGGATCTAGGAAGAATGCTTGCATAAATAATAAATAAATTCAAACAAACAAACAAATAAATAAATGTGACTGACTATACCAAACATAGTATAAGGGTTTTGGGAAGAATTAATAATAGGAACAGAATAAGAAAAAGAAAAAAACAGTAATTGTTCTCCATAATTACACCAATAGTTAATTCCCTCCCCAAATTATGTGATTCTAAGACATTACAGGGATCAAATATGATCACGGTAATGTAAACCATAGTATTAGCAAGAAACTGTATTTAAACTGTATTGAGAGAATGAAGTATGGGAAAATATGTTTTTTTTGTTTGATGTAACATAGGAAATCTAAAACATCTTCTATAGTAGGAGATTGATGTACAACATCTATAATGGAAACAAGATATAGAAGCATAAACATTTCTAAATACATAAACATGTATTTAGAAATAGGTTTGCAGATGTCAAAGAAACAAGTAAAATTACTGTAATTATTTGAAAGAGCTTCCATGTTTCATTATTAATTAATTCTACTTGTTCTGTACATATATAAGCATGTATCCATACAAATGTATGTATATATGGTATGTATGTACATTTATACAGATGTATAAATGTATAGCTCTCCCTCCCCATCCAACCTTTTTTTTTTTTTTTTAGATTTTATTTATTTATTTTACAGAGAGAGATCACAAGTAGGCAGAGAAGCAGGCAGAGAGAGAGGAGGAAGCAAGCTCCCTGCTGATGCAGGCCTGGATCCCAGGACCCTGAGATCATGGCCTAAGCCGAAGGCAGAGGCTTTAACCCACTGAGCCACCCAGGAACCCATTTAGTCCCTTTTTTAAAGGCAGTCTGCTATGTACTTTATTAAAGCAGCAATATTTAATAGATTTAAATTAAATCATTTTAAATTTGATATACTTCTAAAATAGAAATTTTTTTAGTGTATCATTTAAATAATGGGTCACAAAGCTGTTAAATCATATTTTTGTTGTTAAATTGGATGGTTTGAAGGCATTTTTGTATATTTAATTGTTTTAAAAAGAGAGCCTAGAAGAATCTGTGCCCTGTTTTATTTCTATTATTTAGTTTTCCTATCTTGTTTTTGTTTATTTGTTTGTTCGTTGGCCTGCTTCTGTAACCAGATTTTGGAATTTCCATGAGATATGTTTTTTTCAGGTAATACAGAGCAAAGCAGTATTGACATGGCACTTTCTGATCTTGTTTCACTAGATTAGTCAGTATTCATTAAGTGAACCAGAGCTACTGTTTGATATAGTGATAACAGAAATCAGACCTTACACAACTGTGAAACTGGTGGAGAAATTTGTGCATGGATGTTGTCTATGTTAATTATTTCACCAAATTTGCTATAGGTTAGCCAGTCCAAAAACAGAAAGCTGATATGGGCAAGAGCACAAACAAGCTAGAATTCATGCAGACAACTGGAATCCATGAGCATAAACCAGGACTTAATATCTGCCTCTTAACATTTCCAGCCTGTGACAGGGGAGCTAGTGCTCTTCACCATGGAGCCATATGTGTGCTTGGCCAAAAACTCAAGGACAGACAGTTGGCAAGATCTGGAGAAGTTGCAGTTCTGGTGCTGCGCCACACCAATAAAGTATTGAGAAGGCCAAAAATAAGGTGCATGAACTGCCTTTGTGCCTGATCGACTTTCAGAGGATAAAAATATGGCTGTTGTTTCACTTACGTCTTCCAGATCTCTCAAAAATACATTTTTTTTGTGAACCATACAGGATAAGCCTACTGGAAGACATAACTCCAGCTGAGTTAAATTGCTATGGTATAAAGCCACATGCTGTATCTTGTCAACTTAGCATTCTCATCTCTCTTAGATAGAGCAAATTCCATATAAAGACAAGAACAAATTCATTCTTCTGCCTAATAGGATACATGTATCTCTTGCCAATTAAAAACACGCTAATCTTCTCATTAAAAGAGGAAAGAAGTCTTTTTGTTCATCTTTCATTAATGTTCATTTCTCTTTAAACTGTGTCAAATTCCTGCTTTTTTCTTTTTCTGCTTTCTTATGGTAGGGTCATGGGAGACAGGAAGGGGAAAAAATTAGTTAATAGATACATACACAAAACTTTATAAGCTAATGGGAAAATACTTAAAGTTTTAAAATCCTCAGTTTGCAAATAATAATGTGAATTTGACTGGAATTTGCATCTACTTTCTTGTACTATCATTTCATATTCTCTTTCTCTCAGAAAATGTCTCAGTTGGCCAAAGTTCTTGTCTTTTGGGGATGGTCAAAACCTTTATGGTCTGAAGAGTTCTCTGGGGGCAATTCTTACTGTCATTCTTGGCCTACAGGGAGTAGCTACCAAAGACTCATTAAAGATGCCAGGGCTCCCCTAATAAGCTATTTCTCATGTAACTGCTTTAGAGTTTCCCTGGACTCTCCTAGGAAACATAGTTAAGGGATAAGTAAGCATATATTTCATGACAAATTCACTCAAGCATTCTAATATCTGTAAAATTCTGGACATCTACTTCTATAGTATAACAAATATTTTTTTGGCATTTCAATTTTAATTAGTATAGGTCACAAGTATATTTGGTTTTTAGCCAATCAACTAAGCAAACTTTCAGTCATCCCGAGCCACTTAAGATAAGACAGTGAATCCAGAATCTCCACAGAGTGAGCCACGTTAATAATTTTTCTTGATCAGATATTACATGGCTCTAACCTGATATCCCATTATTTGATTGCATTCCTACACAGGTCCTGCAGGTTTCTATTTTATTTTTTATTATTTTTTAATTCTTTTTTTTTAAAGATTTTATTTATTTATTTGACACAGAGAGAGATCACAAGTAGGCAGAGAGGCAGGCAGGCAGAGAGAGAGAGAGGAGGAAGCAGGTTCCCTGCTGAGCAGAGAGCCGGATGTGGGCCTCGATCCCAGGACCCTGAGATCATGACCTGAGCCAAAGGCAGAGGCTTAACCCACAGAGCCACCCAGGCGCCCTATTTTTTAAGATTTTATTTATTTATTTGACAGAGAGAAACACATTTAGAGAGGGAACTCAAGCAGGGGGACTAGAAAGGGAGAACCAGGCTTCTCACCAAGCAGGGAGCTCTGTGTGGGGTTCAATCCTGGGACTCCGGGATCATGACCTGAGCCGAAGGCAGATGTTTAACCGACGGAGCCACCCAGGTGCCCCAAGGTTTCTATTTGAATGAAAAAATTACTCATTCTTTTCATCAGTATCAGCACTTCCTTATAGTCACACATTGGATTTTGTTTTGTTTTATTTGTGTATAGTTGACAGTATTGCTATTAGTTTCAGATATACTACATAGTGATTCAGCAAGTCTATACATTGTGCTATGTTCACCACAGTATAGCTACCATTTACTGCTATAATTGCTATTACAACATCATTCATTATATTTCTTATTCTGTGCTTTTATTCTCATGACATTCATTCCATAACCAGAAGCCTGTATCATCCACTCCCTTTCACCTCTTTTGCTCATCCCCTGCCACTTCCCCTCTCCTCTGGCAACTACCAGCTTGTTCTCTGCATTTATAGGCCTAATTCTGCTTTTTATTTATTTGGTTTGTTTGTTTGTTTGTTTGTTTGTTTAGATTCCACCTATGAGTGAAATCATATGGTATTTGTCTTTCTCATTCTGACTTATTTCACTTAGTATAATACACTCTAGGTCCTCAAATGACACAATTTCATCCCTTTTTATGGCTATGTAATAGTCCTGTGTGTGTGTGTGTGTGTGTGTGTGTGTGTGTGTGTTCCTTATCTTTTTATCTGTTTATGGACACTTAGCGTGCTTCCATATTTCCACTATTGTAAATAATGCTGATGTAAACATAGAGGTGCATATATCTTTTCAAATTCATGTTTTTGTTTTCTTTAGGTAAAGGTCCAATAGGGGAATTACTGGATCATATGTTTGGTATTTTATCTCCTGGTGGTTTCTGAGATCCAAGTATATCTAGTAATCTATTAGCAAAGAGCTGGGAGAAGTAGAATTTATAAAATTTCAGGTGTACTTTACAAAGCAACTCCCTCAAGGGGAGCTATTAAATTTCTGCAGACAGAAGGGCACTCACCTCCTCAAACAGAGAAGAGGGCCACATAGGAATCTCAGCAGAAGTAAGAGCCCAAGTACTCTAGCTTTCTGAGACTCCACTAGTATGTCCCCTAACTCAATTTCCACAGTCCCTTAATCTTCCCAATCAATGCCCTAATTTTAACAAAGAGATGCTGAAAGGCTGGAAATTAAATTTTGCATTAAAATTCAGCCATCTGAAATTCTATGCTTTTAGTTCAGTTTCCAGAAATCTCAGTCCTATAACTACAGATGCTCCTTTTAGGGCTGGCAGATAAGCTTTCTGGTCACTTACTTGGACTTTAAGCTGAGGATTTAAAGCCCTGATCACATCCTTTTCTTTCCTCAAGTTCTTCCATGTACTTAGATACAACCAACCAGCTCAGTTATACTCCTGACCATACTAAGCATTTTCAAAACCTTGCCATGTATAGGCACTTGACTGTAAGTGGCTACTGGTGATAATTAACTATTTTGCCACCACTTGTCATGAATTAGCAGTCTTTATAAATGCAAGGATCATTAATGCCTTTAAATCTAAGCAAATCAGATATTGACTTGTAGGTAAGTTAATATCAGTTCAGTGAACTGCTGAAATGTTCAAAGTGGTCAGCCCTTGAATGATTTAATTTCTTAATATGGTTCATCAATGGCATGATATATTTTGTAGTTTTGAGTGCAATATAGTCTAACAATTCCTATCACTGTACATGTTTGTATTCTTAATTGGGATTATTTGAGAAAAATTCAAGGATAATGTTGACTACCATTTTTCCTATTGCACCTACTTCAGAACTTACAAGAGCTGTAAGGCTCATGCCCTTATATAAAGGGACAAAGATCCATTTAGCTAATAAAGATGATGGTCATGAAATGGTTAATAGAGTTTTAATCAGTAAGATCTAATGATTAATCTACTGAACCCATGCCAACACTCTATGTTTGGCCATTCTTCTGCAGAAAGTTCCCACAACTTTCAGCAGTTTTCTTGATGATCCCCTAAACTAAAAGTATATATATATATATATATATATATATATATAAAGTAGTATATGTACTACTAAAATTGAAAATCTAAAATAGTAATATATATTACTAAAATCTAGGTCAACTGGAAGAAGTAAAATCCACTTGAAAATATAAAAAAGCTTTAATGCCATTATTGAAATGCTATGGCTAATAGTTTGCTGCGTATTTTTTTTCACAATCTTTCTTTGCTTTTTAGATTTAAGCATATCTTTATGGTATTATAAAAATGAGTACATAATAATAGTAAAGAAGAAAAATTAGAAACATTAATCAGCTTCCCTTCAAATTGTCAGTATTTTATATTTTATGTGTACATTCAATAAGATAATTGATGCTCAGAATTCTTATAATAAACAGAGAGATGGGAGATATCATTGAGGCAAATAACATTCAACATTACTTTTACATTTGACTTTTCCCTTTAGATTTTATTCAAATATTTGTTGAAGACCTCAGCGACATTTTTCTCTTTGCTTTTGCTTTTGTCTTTAGATCATAACCACTACAGAGGGTTCTGTCCTTAGCCCATTCTTGTGCTTCACATACAGTGATCCTATTAACAACCCAGGATCTTGTAATATGATTTAAATGCTTATGACTTCTATTGGCATCAACTTTCTTTTTTACTGACACTGTATTTCTTCTGAGTTACAGACCTGTTAATTAATGTAAACAGGTCTGTAACTCAGAAGAAATACAGTGTCAGTAAAAAACTATTAATTTGTTCCTATTAATATGTTCCTATTCAATATGTCCAATTAAACTTATCAATTCTCTTTTGCCTTCAAACTTAAGAAATAAAATTAGGTGAGTAGAAAACTTTTTTAAATTACAAACCAATGTTTTCTATTTTGTATAAGTAGAAAATTTAATCTGCTCATCCCAGGCAAAATAATATTTATTCACTGCAAGAAAGTCTACATTTTACCAAAAATACTTCTAATTGCTAAACTTGATCAACTAAAATTTCAACTATAATTTCAGTAGTGATCATAATATAAGAAAGTACTAGAATGCAAAGGCCTAACATGTGACCCATGTACATTATTGGTCAATATTGCCTTGGAGGTATAATAATTGTTTTCTAAATAATTTATAACATGTTTCACATGCAAAATTATGATTAATTTTGAGTTCATTTTGTATATGTTCATTTCTGTAAGTTCATTTTGTGTAACTTTTTTTTTGCCTGTAGATGTTCAATCTCCAAAACCAGTTTTTGAAATAGACTTTGATCATAAGTGATCCATTGTTGAGTGAAAGTAAATTCAAAGTCCCATCCTGAGGTAATGTTAATTTTGTTTATATTTAAAAGAAATATAAATTAATAAAAGGGATAATTAAAAGCTATTTTATTAATATCAGTGTTAACTCATCCACATCTTTGAAAATACATGTAGTAATTTGGAATATTCATTAGACACAATTTCTCTTTTTCATCTGAAACAAATAATCACAAAGAATTCTGTTGCTTAGATAATACTGTTTCTAGATGATCAGTTATGTTTATATTTTCAAACATAGGCATTTACTATTATACTTTAACTTTTATTCTTTTTGTAACCTGCCCTATAGCTTGGCAATAGAACACCAAAGGCTTTGCATCTATGCCATTATTTTAAAAAATAATGAGTGAAGAACAAGAAGTAGAAAAATAAACAATTTCTGTAAGCAATTTTTCTTGTGTCTCTTACCTCTTTTTCAGTCACTTTGCTGCTACCCAAACTAGGAGTTGATTTAGTTACCCAAATCCTATGTTATACTTATAAACAGGTCTCTTTGCATCTCTCTCTCTCTCCCTCTTCCACACCTGTCCAAATTGTCATTGAGCCATCGGTATAGGACAAAACTTTTCTGCATCTGTCTCACAATGGCTTTTGCAGAAAAGTAATTGTTTTGGATATGGGGATGAAATGATTTTTTTATAAACTGAACTGAGAACTTCTGCTTTTGGTAATGGTAGATCATGCAAATTGAGTCAATTATTCTGTTGAAAACAAGAATACTCTCATCACATTTTATTAAAAATTGGTCTAGGTGTACATTACTATTATGTTGGACTTTCATATACTTTATATAATATAATGTTAAATTATGTAAGTGATTGACATATATGTACACATTAATATGGAAGTCTTTCTTATAGCTTTAATTATCATATCACCATTTCATATGTTCTTTTGCAAAGGAAGGCTTTTTTTATGGGGTCCAACTTATCAAAATTTTCCTTTTTGTGGTTCATGTTTTTGATATCAGGTTCTGAGAAGTTTCATAAATAGGCTCTAAATGTGTTGAAGTTTCTATCCTTTTATATACTTACAGTCAAACTGAAAAACGTACTGTCATTTCAGCAAAATACTTAATGATATTCTCCCTTGTTACACTTTCTGAATAAATGAATCAACCTGTAGAGTTGAGTTGCAGTGTTCCTGCCACATGCCTATGGTGTCTTATTGAGCTACTATAATATAGCATTCTGTACCTATTTACATTAATTATGACTAAATTTAAAAGCTGAATTGAATTGCTTCATCATTTAATTAAGATGGACATAAATCAATTGTTTTTTATATGCTTCTTTTTTGAAAGTGTGTGAGTTCTGATTGTTGGCTAAGTTTAGTAGTACTTAAGATTTAGAATTTAAAACTTTAAATGGAAAAACTTAACTACTTCATGACTTTAGAAAACATGTTATTTGTGAGAAGATTCTCACATTCCAAAGATGATATCTCATCTATCAGAGACAAAAATGAATATTATAGATTTTATAGCCCCTTCTCCCTAACACAGCACACACACACACACACACACACACACACCCCTTCTATAGAGGATCATTTGTTTGATCAGCTTTTCTGTGGGTTTCATATTGAACTGATTTCAATAAAGTCTAGATTGGAAAATTTGAAGAAGCCAAAAATAAAAGTCTGTATTTCTCTACAATAAGTAAGTAAAAATATAATGAGGAACAAAATGAGAGAAGGTAATGAAAAATACACTATGGTTAAAAGTGGTGGGTGGGGAGAGATATCAGTCACAGAGGGGAGTGACAGTGAGAAAACCTTGCTAAGAAAGACCTTTATAGAGTGAGATAATGAAAATCTCATTTAGGATGGAAAGTCTACAACTCTTCTCTTAAATATTGTACACTGATGAATCTTGAAGTAGAAGTAAGAAGGCCATTGTTTTTCTGTTTTACAACTGAATTATGACTTCATTGAAAAGAGCATGCACATTTCATTACATCTCCTATAAATAAGTAGCATCAATAAATACAGCATTTTTATGTTACAATAACATAACAATGATCCCAGTTCTTCCCAGAATACTAGGTAGCACAACTGATAGAGAGAAGAAAAGTGAGACTGTGTTCCTCATTACCTCTTCCCTTTAGGTTCTAAACACGTCTTTTTGCTACTCTAGTTTATACAAGTTTATGGATTTTTTTGTGACAGCCTCAGTGAAACAATTGCTACATGTTCAAGAAATTGTCTACATTTCCCCATGAAAAACATTCATATTTTTGTGTACTATATTTTCCTAAAGTATAGACAGTATGTTTGGCAAACAATGAGCACTTTAAAAAGTTTGTCTAATAAAATAAAGAAGGAATATATCTTCCCTACTAAGTACAATATTGGTATATTTAAGAGAAAAATATCATCTGTCATGCAGTTCATATCCACTGAGGAAAAGTTAACCCAATATCTGTCTGATTAGAGCAGGAAAAGTGACCAAGTATCTGACAGAATCAGTTGATTAGTTATCATTTTGGATACACACAAACACATGTGTACTCACGTTTGTGTGTGTGTGTGAAGTCTGGACTGCTGTGCAGGTGCCTCTGATGAGTCAATACAAGATGAAAATAAAGGTCTTTCTAATTCCCAATCCTCTGGGAATTAGAGGGAATCCTTTGGAAGCTACTGCTAATAGATTCCAAACTTCCATTTCCATAATTATTAATTTATCATATATTTAAATCTTCATTTGTCAGTCTATAAATTTAGGTACTACTGTAGTGCCTCATTATCCATGCGGGATATGTTCTCAAGACACCCAGTAGATGCCTGAAATCATAGATAGTACTAAATCTTATACATACTGTTTTTTTCCTATACACACTAATGATAAAGCTTAATTTATAAATTAGGCACCATATGAGATTAACAGTAATAGCTAATAATAAAATAAAACAATTATAACAATATATTGCAATTAAAGTTTTATGAATGTGGTCTTTGTTTCATTGAAAGTATCTTATTGTACTGTACTCGCCCTTTTTGTGCTGATGTGAGATGATGAAATAAATATGTAGGTGATTAGATGAAGCAGAGTGAATGACACAGACATAATAATGTCTTAGACTGCCATTGACCTCCAGACAATTTGTTAGAAGGATGATCATCTGCTTCAGGACTGTGGTTCACTGCAGGTAACTGAAACAGCAAAAGTGAAACTACAGGTAAGGGAACTATGTTTCTATGCTCTTAACTCTGTTTAAAAAAAAAGACGTTAGTACAATTACACTTCTATTTACTTCTACTCTCCCCTTAAGTCCCAACTTTTGCTCAGTATATTAACATTTTTCTATTGACAAGCTTTTAAATAGGAGCAAAACACTGAATAGGAATTTACATGATATGTCTGAGGCACCAAACCTGAAGAAAATGGCTGGAATTACCTGCACATTTTTTTAAAAGATTTTATTTGTGTATTTGACAGAGAAAAACACAGTGAGAGAGGAAACACAAGCAGGGGGAGTGAGAGAGGGAGAAGCAGGCTTCCTGCTGAGCAGGGAGCCTGATGTGGGACTGCATCCCGGGTCTCCAGGATCATGACCTGAGCCGAAGGCAGTCGCTTAACCAGCTGAGCCACTCAGGTGCCCCTACCTGCACATTTTTAAGAAAAGTTGCAGAGCTGTCGGGGTTTCGCGGACCCCACCCATCAAGATGGCGGCTGGCGAAAAGAGATAAACAGGATACAACGGAATTGTGTAATGCAGGGCCTGACCGCCCAGGTGGCAACCCTAAGCCGAAGTGTCAGTGAACTCTCAGAGAGGATGCATGCTTACCGCCTGACTCCCTCGTGTGCTCCTGAAAGAATAGGAGTATTCTCGACCGTGTACACGTGAACAGACACCCGATTGGTCTGGGGAGGATATATAAGTGCAGGGGACTTTCTGGGAGGGGGATCTAACAATGAGGCGCTGAATAAAACCGGTTGACTGCTCTCCAGCGTGTTGCGTCATCTCTGCTGGTGGGGAGAATGCAACACAGAGCTAGACACAACTTTGCAGGCATAATGAGAGACAGTAAAAGCAGCCCAGCACACATAACTCCCAATAACCTACATAAGTTATGCATTCATTAGAAGAGTGTTGAATAGTTGAAGAGATTTTATAGGCATTCAGGGTGCTATAATGTTCCCAAACTAAGGATATTTCCCCCTTCACAGCCAAGTTGGTAGAGTCAGTGAGAGAAACACAAAGAAATTCCAGGTATCTCTGAGAAGCAGAAGCTGGATTCTAAGTACCTAGCAGGATGGACATATGCTATAGTACAGAAATTGTAGGCTTGCTGTGCTACCATCAGAACAGAGTGTAAGAGAGTTCTCGTGAGAAACTCCCAGGAGTCTGAGAATTCTCCACACCTGTGAAAACAGGTACTGGTGTCCCACCTCTCACCCCCAGAATATTGACAACAGCTTGGAGTCTACTAGCTGGACCAATACACAAGAGCAAGCAGGTGTTGGTCAACTTTGCAGAGCAAATACATATGTTATCAGTGATCAACCCAATCACATCAGTTCAATGCAGCATTCCCCATGGAAATGTGGTCTTCTCACATAACACTCAGCTTTAAACAAAACAAAACAAACAAACAAAAACCACTCAGCTTTTTTTTCAACAATGGTAGTGAATAGCCAACCCATAAATGATGTTATCTTCCTTTTTTCTATGATGCCTAGTTCCTATGCCCTGATCTGAGAAGAACTAGATGCAACTTTGTGAGTAGGGAAGGTGGAGTCTAAAAGAAAAGTGGCAAAATAATGAAAATAATGAAAGAACAAATCAGCTCCTCCGTTCTCCTCTCCTAGTCCCTGGGTCCAGGC
Source organism: Spilogale gracilis (assembly GCA_004023965.1). Lineage (NCBI taxonomy): Eukaryota > Metazoa > Chordata > Mammalia > Carnivora > Mephitidae > Spilogale > Spilogale gracilis. The sequence continues at coordinate 19,493 of PITA01015014.1, read as the reverse complement.
CATAGGAAATATCTCAACCATAGGGAAAGAAGTAATGTTGTAATTGTGGAATCATCTCTGGAGCACCTTCAGGAATGTGTGAATTTGGTCCACTCTGCTTTCATTCCTCTCTCAATAAAATATATCAGGTTTCTAATTAAAAATGAATTTAAATTATGTGAATATTGTTGATTACTTTCTTTTTTCTAAGAAATCGGAGCACCATAAATAAAGCAATGATCCTCCTTGATCCCCAATTTAAATATAATTTCTTGGTTGAGAGGTCATGACTAACACCTGGGAAATAGAAACAATTATTAGAAATCATTATCAACAAGTACATGACAATAAATTAAAAGACATAGATGCTTCCTGGAAACCTACAGACTGCCAAGACTGAAACAGGAAGAAATTGGCAACCTGAATAGACCAATAAACAGTAATGAGATTGAAGCAGTGATCAAAAACCTTCCAAAAATAAGAGTCCAGGACCTGATGGATTCCCTGGGGGATTCTACCAAACATTCAAAGAAGAAATAATATCTATTCTCCTGAAGCTGTTTCAAAAAATTAGAAACAGAAGGAAAACTTCCAAACTCATTATATGAGGCCAGCATTACCTTGATATCAAAACCAGGCAAAGACCCCATCAAGAAGGAAAATTACAGACCAATATCCCTGAGGAATATGGATATCAAAATTCTCAACAATATCTTAGCTAATAGGATTGAATAGTATATTAAAAGGATTATCCATCATGACCCGGTGGGATTCATCCCTGGGATACAAGGGTGGTTCAACATTCACAAATCAATCAATGTGATAGAACATATAAATAACAGAAGAGACAAGAATCACATGGTCCTCTCAATTGATGCAGAAAAAGCATTTGACAAAATACAGCATCCTCTCCTGATTAAAACTCTTCAGAGTGTAAGGATAGGGGGGGCATTCCTCAATTTCATAAAAACCATCTATGAAAATCATTCTCAATAGGGAAAAGCTGAAAGCCTTTCCCTTAAGATCAGGAACAGGAAAAGGATGCCCACTCTCACCACTATTGTTTAACATAGTATTGGAAGTCCTAGCAATAACAATAAGACAACAAAAAGAAACAAAGGTATTCAAATTGACAAAGAAGAAGTCAAACTCTCTCTCTCTTCATAGATGACATGATACTTTATGTGGAAAACCCTTAAGACTCCACCCCCAAATTACTAGAACTCATACTGTAATGTGGCAGGATACAAAATCAATGGACAGAAGGCAGTATCTTTACTATACACTACTAATGTAACTGTAGAAAGAGAAATTAGGGTATCAATTCCATTTACAATAGCATCCAAAACCTTAAGATACTTCAGAGTAAACCAAACCAAGAGGTTAAGGATCTATTCTCTAGAAACTACAGAACACTTATGAAGGAAATTGAAGAAGACACAAAAACTGGAAAAACATCCCATGCTCATGGATCAGAATAATAAACATTGTTAAAATGTCTATGCTTCCAAGAGCAATCTATACTTTCAACACCATCCTGATCAAAATACCAATGGTATTTTTCAAAGTGCTGGAACAAACAACCCTGAAATTTGAATGGAACCAAAAAGGCCCCAAATCACCAAGAAAATGTTGAAAAAGGAAAAAAAAAAAAAAAAAAAAAACAAAGCTTGGGGCATCACATTGCCTGATTTTTAAGCTATATTACAAAGTTGTGATTACCAAGACAGCATGGTGCTGACACAAAAACAGACACATAGATCAATGGAACAGAATAGAGAGCCCAGATATTGACCCTCAACTCTATGGTCAACTAATCTTCAACAAAGCAGGAAAAAATATCCAATGGAAAAAAGACAGTCTCCTTAATAAATGGTGCTGGGAAAATGGATAGCTATACACAGAAGAATGAAACTCGACCATTCTCTTACACCACACACAAAGATAAACTCTAAATGGAGAAAAGACCTCTGGAGAGAGACAGGAATGGAGACAGGAATCCATCACTGTCCTAGAGGGGAACATAGGCAGCAAGCTTTTCAACACTGGCCACAGGAACTTCTTTCAAAACACGTCTCAAAGGCAAGGGAAACAAAAGCAAAAACAAACTTTTGGGGCTTCAAGATAAAAAGCTTCTGCACAGCAAAGGAAACAGTTAACAGAACAAAGAGGCACCCACATAATGGGAGAAGATATTTGCAAATGACACTACAGAGGAAGGGTTGATATCCAAGACCAAAAAGAACTTAAACTCAACACCCAAAAAACAGATAATCAAATCAAAAAACAGGCAGAAGACCTGAGCAGACACTTCTGCAAAGAAGATACACAAATGACTAACAGACACATGCAAACGTGTTCATCGTTAGCCATCAGGGAAATTCAAATCAAAACCACATTGTGATACCACCTTACACCAGTTAGAATGGCAAAAATCAACAAGGCAAGAAACAACAAATGTTGGAGAAGTTGTGGAGAAAGGGGGACCCTCTTACACTGTTGGTAGGAATGCAATCTGGTGCAAGCATTTTGGAAAACAGGGTGGAGGTTCCTCAAAAAATTAAAAATAGAGCTACCCTATGACCTGGAAATTGCACTACTGGGTATTTATCCCAAAGATACAGATGTAGTGAAAAGAAGGGCCATATGCACCCCAATGTTCATAGCAGCAATGTCCACAATAGCCAAACTGTTGAAAGACCAGAGATGCCTTCAACAGATGAATGGATAAAGAAGATGTAGTCCATATACACAGTGGAATATTACTCAGCCATCAGAAAGGATGAATACCCAGCTTTTGCATCAACATGGATAGTACTGTAAGAGATTATGCTGAGTGAAATAAGTCAAGCAGAGAAAGTAAATTATCATTGTTTCACTTATTTGTGGAACATAAGGAATAGCATGGAGGACATTAGAGGAGGGAAAAAATGAAGGAGGAGAAATTGGAGTAGGAGATGAACCATGAGAGACTAAGGGTTTTAGAGGGGAGGAGGGTGGAAGATGGGTGAGCCCAGTGGTGGGTATTAGGGAGGGCACATATTGCAATGGAGCACTGGGTGTTATATGCAAATAGTGAATCATGGAACACTACATCAAAAACTAATGAAGTATAGTGACTAACATAATTTTAAAAAATGATTAAAAAAGAAAAAGAAATGATCATTTTCTGGTTCCACTCCAAACCTGCTAAATAGGAATTTCTGTGGATAGGGCTGAGGAATTAGTGCTTTAAAAAGTTTTCTAGGTGATTCTTATGCATGTTGCATTTGAGAATTGACCTAAGAATTAGGTGGACGAAATTACTGAGAACAGAATTTGATTTTACTTGGGCAGCTGGCTTAAGTGAGAAATCATCTGATAAACAAATTAAAAAGGAAAACACTGGAACTCGGGTCAAAAATTAATGACTATAGGGAATGATAAAATGAAATAGAACCCAGGCATGCAAAATATAGACCCTAACAGAAATATTCCTTCATATGTTTATGTTTTCTATTATTCAAATATTTTCTAGAGACTTTATTATGAAGGTTAGCTGAAGCCAACAAGTCTTCAGAATAAGTTTTTAATTTAGATGGCATGTCCTATCTACGAAAATTGCCCTAAACCTCTCTAAAATATATTTTATTAATATTTTTTATACTTTAATACCAAATCTGTCCTTTATCAACTTACAGTAGGTATGGCAGCATATACATTTATTATATCTTATATGTATTACATATTGAGGAATAAATATATTACACATGTAATATATTTTTATTACTCATGTACTAGTGTATTTGTTATATATTTTAAAAACTTGGTGAGTATATTTTTTTCAATTAACAATTGGGTCACATCATCTTGCTTTTTTTAATTTACAAAAACAGTGAGACAATATACTTGATAATGGAAATTATTCTGGAAAATTGTCAAGCATTGACAATAAACTTGCATGATTTAAACTGACCAGTTTAACAAAACAATGACTGAATATTATAAGATACTTTATTTGATAAAATAACTTTTATCACTTTTATTATTTATATTTAGTATATTAAGTGAAAAAAGTAAAGTTTTAAAGTAATAATAATAAAGGAATATATTTAAGAAGAGAACATTTTTAAAGATCTTTATTACTGGCTAATTTCAAAGAAACAACATAAGACTATAAAGTTCAGGAGATATTCATCAATTTCTCCCATGTTAAGTACTAGAGAACTGAAACCCAGATACACAGTTGCTTTCAAGATTCATGGGTTTTCTTGTCATATTGAATATCTCTAAATATATATCAAAGTTGCTTATTTAAATTGTCACCAGTTCTCTGGTTTATTATATGCATTTCAAGGCAAAAATCTACTTTATAATAATAGTCTTTCCTTGATGTGCTCTACAGAAAACATAATTAGTATGTGCCTAGAAGTTACTCGATTTCCTTTGAAATTATAACTTGAAAAGCACAACTATAATCTTAACCATTATCACTTTCTGAAGAAATTTTTTAAATCTCCCCTTCCAACAAATTTGAGGAAATCTTAGTTGTTTATAAGCACAAAAATCAATGGGTGAATTAAATGAGCAATAACACAATTGTTTTAGTTATTTTTAATACATATGCTCTTTCATTATGTAAACAGAATTACAGAGTTATTTTGTTAAAACCAAATTTTTTTTTAGCTTAGGAATGATTTAAGGAAGCTGTTGGGATAAATGGAGAAATTCTCTATAATTTTAAGCTGCTATAAAGTTGACACAATTTAGCCATGAGGGAATATACATGTTTTTGCTTTAAATATAAAGATAGAAGGGTGAGTAATTATGGCAAATGTAGAGTAAGAAGTCTGATATCCTTGTGATTTGCTCCACTTTTTCTGAAATTCCTTAAGTGATAGAGTTCTCCATTTGCATTTGGCTTACACCAAAGGCCTCAGCCTTGACTTTGTTTAAAAAATATTTAATCTTTTAAAAAATGGCCAATAAACAAACTCCATTCCTGCCCTTGGACTTATAATGATGGTCACTAAGTCAGTCTTTGGTATAAGTAGGTAAAGATGAGGGTCAGAATGATGAAAACAAAGTTCTATTCTTCCCCTAGTTTTATTCCCCACCACAATAAAATAACATTTCCATCATCATTACCACCATTCTCTACTTCCAATCCTTCAGCCAGTCATATTGATGATTCCACCTTCAGCCTCTGATCTGTTGTTCTTCATTTCAAGTCCAAAACAAAATCATACCTTTTCAGTTCTACTTTAGAATTCTCCCAATATTTCTTCTCATTTCTATCTTTACCACATTCTTATCCATGATCTGCAAAGATTACCACCAGTTAAGTCTTTTTTTTTTTAATTGAAATGTAGTCGACAGACAACATTATATTAGTTTCAGGTGTATAACACAGTGATTTGACAATTGTATACATTACTCAGTGTTCACCACAATAAGTGTAGGCACTACCTGTCACCATACGTTTTTACAGTATTATTCACTATATTCCCTATGTTGTACTTTTCATCTCTGTGATTTATCTATTTTAGAACTGGAAGTAGCCAGAAGTGAAATTAAGAAAAGAATATAGTTTACAATTGCACCAAAAAGAACTAAGTACTTGGGGATAAATTTGGCCAAGGGGTTGAAAGACCTATACTCTGATTGATGAAAGAAAATGAGGGCAACACCTCCAGTTAATTCTTTTCTAAAAATCTTTCAGCGACTTCTCTTTGCGTTCAAATTACAATGCAAACTGTCCTCACTGATTACCAGTTCTGAGTAAATTACCAGCCAGTTTTCCCAAATATATCTCACATCTTTCTACCTTTTCTTCACTTGGATGCTCACCCTGATCTTTTATTTGTCCTCCAATATGCCAAATTCTCTCACCCAAGTCTTTCGCAGACTTCCCCCTAGTCTTTACCCTGGTCTTTGTAAAGTATTTTTCTGGAGTCCAGAGCTTAGTAAGTAAATATCTTGAAAACATTCTGCTCTTTGTTTCCTGAATGTATAATATATCAAAGCATAGCAAGAAGAGTGGCTTCAAACCGGAGACGTTAGCAGGACTCAGTCACAAAGTCAGTGTTGTAGGTGAACTCTGCTTGAATGTTGGGAAATCACTTCATATGAAATATGATTCCCTTGTTCACGTAAAAAGTACACATTCCTATAGGGAAGGCCTAGAGTAATGTCGGATAAGTGGTAAGGTAATCTTTAATATCAATTACCTAGAATAGAAGAAGTAATTAGGTAGAAAACTGCAAGCATGAAAGGGGCTTATTAATTATCTTTCTCAGCCCAGACAACCAGAAGACCAAGACAGAGCTGTTTCAAGTAGTTGTAGTTGCTTTTTAAGAGGTTATTGGTTACATGTGGTTACCACGTAGAGGAAGATTAGAAACTATATGCAAGGATCTCCCTTTTATTCCTATAACAAGATAAGTGTCACCTAAAACATTTGAAGATCAAGACAGTAAGAGTAACCTTTGGTTATCTTATCAAAAATAATTACATCCACGTGCAATATTGTATATTATATATTTATAAGTGCCAGACACTGCATTCTGAGATGTTTACATGATTTCTGACAGCATCCAAGCGAAATAACATGGCAATTTTACAGTTGAGAAAACTGAGGCTCAAATCTATTGAAACATGATCAATGTCACACAGCTTCAAAAGATAAAAATTTGAATTTGTCTGATTGCAATTCCTTTATCTTTCTAGTAACTTTTTTCCCTTTTAAACATAATAACAAGCAGTATTTGTTTTTTTACATGTTAATTAATCATTTTCCATACAACCTTTTTTTAAAAATAACATTTTGAAACTCCATCCATTATAATAGTTCTAGTGGAAAGAAGTAAATAAAAAAGCAAGTTAACTGCTCTGTGTCTGAAACATTATGTGGAATACAAATATATAATCATGTACCTGCTTGTTTAGTTGCTATCTCACTCTTCTTCTCATTCTCTTTGCCTATACCAACTTAGAAATTCCACATCTCTGTTTCATGCAATATGAAGGTCATTGTTTATTGGTGATTTCATGTTGAGCCTGCATATTTTTATGCATATCAATATCTGACTTCCTGTAACTTGATTTTTCAGGATAATTTGCTTTCTCTCTCTCTCTTTCTTTATTTTTAGAGATTAGTCAATCCTTAACCATATCTCATCTATAGACTCATACATTTATACAGTCACTTATAATAACTTCTATGCTACGGTGCAAAAGAAACAGAAAACACACCTCTACATTAGCCATAGGTTCCATTTTCTTGGATACATACCTAAACTTGGATAGCAAATTTGCAAATATTACTGTTCATACATTTTTTAACTTTATAAAGTTTAGCATACATACAGCCAAATGTACAGGAAAATAAATGTAAAACCCATTCCAAGATCAAAAACCGAGTACCTGTGCAACCACCTCCCAGGCCAAGATAGAACGAAGTTATCAGCACCCCAAGAAGTCACCTCTCAACCCTGGCCAATCATTACCCTCTCCCACCTCTTCCACTAATTATTAATTAGTTGATATCCTATCTAATAATTCTAAACTAACACTGAGCCCACTTCTGCCTCTAATTGAGACTCATGAATTATGCTACTTTTATGTGTTTTTTAACTCAGGATTGCCCTTGTAAGATCCATCCATGTTGTAGCATAAAGTTGCATTTCATTTATCTTCCTTGTTGCATAGTATTTCATTTATATAGTTATAATGTCCATTCTACAATTGATAGACATTTGAGTTATTTCTAGTATATTAATTCTAAATAGCACTGTTTAGAACAATCTTAAATAATCCTCTTTATGTACACAGTTCTATTGGAGACAGAGCTAAGAATAGAATTATTGAGTCATCTTATGTGGATATCTTGGTGGTTGTATGACTTAATAGTACTCTGACAGTGTTTGAGTGAGCCTACTGCTTGTTATCCTTCCTAATAATTGATATTACCTTTTTTTTCCTGTTTATCAGTCTAGTGGATTTGCAGTGGTATTCCATCATGATTTCAATTGGTATTTCTCTGATTTCAAGTGAGTTTTAAGAATGTTCTCATGTGTTTGTGAGCCATTTGGGTATTGTTTTGTAAAGCAACTATGTCTCTTGATTTTTTTCTACTAGGTTTAATGAGTTATTTATAAACCATTCATATGCAGTGACTATGCTTCCTTTGTTGGTTACATGTACTGCAAGAGTTTTTTCTTACTACTGTGTCTTTTGTTTTTACTTCAATGATTTTTAATTTTTATGCAGTACAATTTGTCGATATTTTCCTTTATTTTTCAGCAATTTGTATGTCCCAACTAATTAATTTTTCAATACCACAAAATCATAAATATATTTTCTTGTAGTATGTTAAAGCTTTGTGTATGTATATATGCATGGTTGTATACTATATTAATTTATTTTTGCATTTATGATCAGCTATAGAATATACTTGGTATTTATGCTTATGTTTATCTGTGGTATGAGGTAATATTCAAATTTCATATTTTCTATACAGATAAATTTTCCTAGCACCTTTTATTAAAAATATTCTCCTTTATCACAGAGCAAAATATCTTATCATTTTCATGAATGACTTGGCTATTCTAAACCCTTTGCATTTTTGTATAAATTTAAGAATCAAAATTTTAATTTATATATGCACTCACACACATGCACACATATACACACAAAGCAGCTGAAACTTTGTAATTGCATTAAATGTAAAGAATAGTTTTAGGAGAATTCATATCTTCAAAATATCTTGCAAATAGAATATAGCTTTACTTATTTAAAACTTTTCAATGGCTCTCAAAAATGATTTAAAGTTTTCTTAGTATCCTGATATTAGCTTTATCCCAAATATAGATGTATTTGTGTATGTTGCTATGGTGAACAGTATCATTTTTAGTTATCTTATTAGTTTTAGCTTTACTTCTCTTTAAATAGATAACATACTCAGGATTTCAATTTTTAAAAATTGCTTGAGACTTCCTTTATGGTTTACATACTGTTTTTTATAAATTGACTTTTTAAAATATAAATTCTGCTGCTAGGTATAATAGCTCCTGTGTGGTAAGTTTCATAATAAGGCTGTCCAAATTTCTGTTCTTATTCAGCTACACTGCCCATTGTCAATTGTCCACTATCATCTTTTATTTCCCCCCAGTCCCTTGTGTGTCACAGAGGAAATGCTGGGAGCTATATTTCCCAGATTCTCAGTAAGAGGCCCTTCAGTGAGTTGTGATTCCTCACAGATTTCAATGACACTGCTTCACCTGCTCATTTCCCTGCTCATGTCTTGAGGAGTTCTGGGAATTGTATGTGGTACATTGTAGATATTATCTGAGGCCTGGGTACTACTATAACTATTAAGAATGGCAGCTGGTTAAGAGCTTCACAACTCTAAATCACCTCATTCAATCAGAATTGTCATGTTTTAAAACTGGAATTCATTTCTGCAAAAGGTCAGTATTTGCCTACTCTATCCGTAATCGTGCAGTGAAGCTCTACAAAGCCCCCCAAAAGTGTATGCACAATATTCAGTTGTCTCTTCTCTTGACAGACCTTGTATTCCAAAACTGGTTTCCTTAGTTCTTCAAGGCTCCTGTCCTCTAGGTTATCGCTTCCAGACTTATTATATGTTCTTATTGCAAAAGCAGTTCCCAAACTGGACTCATCTACCTGGATTGCTTCCCTCCTCAGGTCTTAGAACCATATATTTTAGAAACTTGCTAGGTTTTCAACACTTTTAAGGAAAATTATTGTTTTATTTAACTACTTTTTCCTAGTTATTCACAGCCAGACCAAGTCTAGATTTACTTAGTCTGATGTTGCCAGGAAGGGAAGCCATTTACATTTTCTGTCCAACATGCTTTTAAGTACATAAATTAAATACTTGTTTATCACTGTGGGAAAAAAAAAATTTGAAAAAAACTTATTTGATGGAGACATAGACTCTGTCATTATTAGTTACAGCTGTAGATACAATGCCTAGCAAAAGTTAAAGAACAAAAGAATAGTTCATTGTTTTATGTAATTATATTTTAATATATATTTATCTGATTTTTAAATAACTACTATTTATTAACAAGTTAGTAAGGAAAAGGTGTATTATTTTTCATTATTTATGATAACCAAGGTATTATAATCATCTTCCTGGCTTATCTCAACTTTTAATGCTAATAATTTTGGTCACATACTAAAGCTCAACTGTCCTAGATTATTTCCAAGTGCTGTAAGTTCTGCTAATAAGACTCTCCCAGGTATAAAAATATGCCAAGTTATTTCAATATTACAGTTTACAACTAAGAATAAATTATCTCCTTCCTAAATTTCTTGAAAACTAGATTATATTTCTCAAAACAGTCCTCATACTTTGCCCACTATACTGGTACTGATAAATTGTATAGCTCCTATAGTCAGAAGAAATTGAAACATTTTGATTTACTTTATAAGGATATATTTTATTCTAACATTGGTATCTAACAACAAAAAATTCTTCTGATTAACCTATAAGAAGATTAGAAAGTCAAAATAAATTTGTTAAAGAAGAAAAAACTTATGAATTGACGTCTTATTGAAAAAAACACTTAGACTTTGTATTAAAAACGAAACATGGCTATAAATTTCTTCAAAATTGTTGTATCTGTCAGTGTACAAATAAAGTGCTAAGTACTATATGTACTTAGTACTCTATATTTTACAAAATATTGAGTAATATGAGTAAAGTGGTTGTCATTCACTCTAAGTTTGATAGTGAAGTGACTGCACTGATATATAGATACATAGGAAACAATTATTCCTTGTTTAAATCAGCTACACACTTGTTTAAATTCTACCTTCTTATTCATGTAGAAGTATATTTTTACAAAAGGAGATAAAGCTATAATGGACTTTGCTAATGTTTATTTAAAAATATTTTTAAAAATTTCATCTAGGTGATACTCCTTTTGTTCACTTTGTCCCAACTACTCTGACTGTCTTGCTGCACCTCCAACCAAGTGTGTTCTCAAGTAGACATGAGACATTTTGTTTGTTTTCTCTGCCTGAAAGCTGCATTACTAAGAAATACTATGGCTCCCTCCACACTTTATATAGGTCTCTAGTCACTTTTTTACCTAATTCAAAATTTCTTCACCATTCACTTTTCTTGATTTAGTTTTCCTTCCCTTTTATTCTGTTTTATTTAGCTTCTTGATGGTTATCACTCTCTATCATGATATACATGTGTTTATTGCCTATCGCCCTACGCTGGATGTTAGTAGGTTTTTTTTATTCCTTTTCTAAATATTTTATTTATTTATTTGAGAGAGAAAGAGCACAAGTGAGGGAAAGAGGTAGGAGGAGGGAAAGAATCTCAAGCCTATTAGTTCTGAATTATAATATCACCTTTCATATTCAACTGAATACACATACACAACTGAATATTGAAATACAAATTAAAATTGAGATGTACTGCATATATCTTTCAACAAACTGAAAAGCTGAATTAGGTAAATATACTCAGAACTATTTATTTCATAGTATCTCATCATAACATTTAACTTCCTTGTCAGAATTTGCAAAGCCTACTGTTTGGACTACCTAGAATTTCCACATAAAAATTAAGTTCTATTCTTATTACAAAATGAAGTGCTTTATGTTCCAATCTTAGTCACAGATTTGGAAAACACAATTAAAGTGATTGTTAGATCTTAAAATAATATATCAGCTTTATGTTTTGTTTTTAAAGTTGTTATTTCTAATGGAGCTGCATTTTTTATACATGTTGTATAAATAAGTTGTTTCTTGTTATTCTTTAGGATCTAAGTATGCTTGCTCCTAATTCCAGATGCATTCATTACATTTAATAAAAACAATTCATGTATTTCAAAACAGAGAAGATCTGGATATGGTATGGGAGGAAAAGTGCTGTAAATGAAAGTGGGAAGGGATCTTTTTATTCTCAGTCATGAAAGTGAAGATCATTCTGTGTGAATGTGTCTATTGTGAAGTCCCATAGTTTTGCTTTGTCTTCCATAAGGTATTTGTATAGGTAATGCCTCTATAACTTTGGTATGATGGGTTTTGTGGAATAAGTCATTCATTTCTTATCTTTGGGCATATAGAGATACTACCCTTGGTAATATTTTTTTAATCCATTTGGGCATGAGTTCTGCTTCTGTAAAATTATAACATGAACATTATTAATTCATAGACAATTTGTGATGATAAAATGAGAGAATTCAGAAAAACCCTTTCACAATGCAAGAAATAACGAAAGATTTCCAGCAATGATAGATGAAAGATGAAGGCAAAACTTCTCCCCCACCAATAAAAAGGCATAAAACTGTGCAATATTGGGGCACCTGGGTGGCTAAAGTCATTTGAGCATCTGACTTTTGATTTCAGCTCAGGTCATGATCTCAAAATTCATGAGATGGAGACCCATTTGGGCTCATCTCTTAGCACTGAGTCTGTTTGAGAACCTCTCCCTACGTCCTTCCCTGCCAATCTCGTGCCCTCTTGCTCTAAAATAGAAAATAATTAAAAAATTTAAAAAAAACAAAACAAAACAAAAATTTTGCAATATTGTTCAAAGCAACATTGCCAGGACTCTGAAAGCTGATCAAAAGCAAAAACAAATTGAGAAGCATTTATTAAAACAAAACAAAACAAAGCAAAAAAAACCCCAAACAAACCCAGAAACAAAAAAACAAAACTACTAAAACCTCTGTTGAAAAAAAAACAAAAAACAGACTCTATGGCCCTTGCCCTCTTGCTTGGGGCTGCTCCTGTTGTCGCTCTTCCCCTTCCCACTGCTCTCAGCACTATAGTTTCACCAGGTGTGGCTGGCCAAGAAAACTAGCAGCTTTACTGACAAAGGCAGTTAATTTCCAGCATACTGAAAAACCAGCCAGAGAGGGAACACAACTAAGGGGGAGTGAGAGAGGGAGAAGCAGGCTTCCCACCGCACAGGAAGCCTGATGTGAGACTCGATCCCAGGTCTCCAGGATCATGACCTGAGCCGAAGGCAGTCGCTTAACCAACTGAGCCACCCGCGCACCCCAGAAAGAAGTTAATCTTACTCATTTTTGCGATGACTGACTTTAATTTTTCTGAAACGGATATACATGAAAATTAGGATAGTTAACTAGTTAGGACCACTATCTAACTGTATGAACTGCACACTGCTTTGTACATTAAGAGTCACAGTATTCTGTGACAGAATAAAACAGCTGGTGAGAGTATTAAGGTTAGTTTTGTTATGTCATGGTCATAGATTTGACTCCATAGCTGTTGTTCCAAGGATAATATAATTAAATGTAAAGACAATCTCAAAATTTTCCCAGGAGACCAGCATTACCCACATTCTTAAATAAGCATAAACATTTTTATATAGTCAAGAAATCCTTATAGTCAATATTTTACGTTTATTGTGTAGGCAATCTTACATAAAGCAAGATTTATTTATTTATGTATTTATGTATGTATGAGTATATTTATTTATTTCTATAAACTTCTATGAGATGTTCACAAAACATCAAAGACTGGGGTCTTTGGGCTTCAACCATGAAATCCAGAAGAATCTTCCTACTAAACAGCATAAGGCTGGCATCAACTTTCTAATTTCCCACCATGCTTCCAAAAAAGTTTTATATTCAGAAAAGAAAAAAAAATCTCAGCTACCTAGAAACACAAACTACACTATACACACTGCTATCTAAAATCACCTAATATTTAATATGAATAAGTCAATGCTGCATCCCCAGGTCAATGTATTTTCTTCCTGATATCCTTCATTGACAAAAGCTGCTACTAACATTCTATGGTATATCTTTATTTTTATTTTTATTTTATTTTTTCAGTGTTCTAAGATTCATTATTTATGCCCCACACCCAGTCATTCTATGGTATTTCTTATGCAGGGGCGACACTTCTGAAAAGTTGGCCTCTGCCTTATTCTCAGTCTGATCTATATTTCAAAACTCCAAGGGAAGAATTTGGCAGGGTACACAACAAAATTGGCTCCCATTTTCTGAAAGTTTATGTTCTTAGGGGAACTTAGATACTTTCCCAAGGAGGTAAAACAAACAAACAAACAAACAAACAGAGCTTCAGATGGAAGCAGGTGACTTGAGATGATGGAAGGATTTTCTCCAGATTATATGGAGAGTTCCTTGACCTGAGAAAAGAAAAAAGGGATAAATTTTCAGGTCTAGAGCAATAGGAAGCCAGAATCTGCTTCACAGTATGCTATGGGCAGTCAGCTGGGGATACAAGCAACAAGATTTAACAGAGAAATGATTACGAGTTACTTCAGGCTCACAGCACTGAAGTTCAAAACTCAATGAAGATTTCTTTTTTTTTTTAAGATTTTATTTATTTGACAGAGAGAAACACAGCCAGAGAGGGAACACAAGCAGGAGGAGTGAGAGAGGGAGAAGCAGGCTTCCTGCTGAGCAGGGAGCCTGATGTGGGACTCGATCCCGGGTCTCCAGGATCATGACCTGAGCTGAAGGCAGTTGCTTAACCAACTGAGCTACCCAGGCGCCCCGAAGCTTTCTGTGTACAAAGAATTTCACAGCCATGAGACCTAAAGAGAGCTCATGTCAGGATATTTCATGAGCTGTGTAGATACCTAACTAAAAACCACAGCCACCTCTGCTATTAGACACTGGTAACATACAGTGTCTTAGAATCAGGATAAAAGAGAGGAGGAGACATAACAATAATTGAGCTCAACTATAAGGTCTGCCCAAGAGAATGAGGGCTAAAATGAAAAACAATAAAGGTATAAAAAACAAATGAATGATACTTCTATAACAGAGCTTATGGACTGATATTCATACCTGTGATATATTTTTTATTTTTTATTTGATCATTGACTAAATATTAATTTATTTTATTAAATTATAACATATCAACTATATAAATTCCATGTAAATACCTAATAAGAAAACCATTTAGACTAAGCATGTATTTGTTCTTCTTTCTATCTATGACATTGAAGTTGATCAGTTCTTTGCTTATTTTATTTTTTTAAACATTTATTTGCTTATAAGAGAGAGAGAAAGCCCACATGCATAGGGGAAGAGGCAGAGAGAGAGGGGGAGAGAGAGAGAATCTCAAGCAGACTCCAAGCCAAATAGGGAGCCTGATGTGGGGCTTGATCTCACAACCCATAAGATCATGACCTGAGTCAAAATCAAGAGTCAGAGGCTTAACTCACTGAGCCACCCAGGTGCCCCAATTCTTTGCTTTTTAAAAATAATACTGGCATCTTAATTGTACTAAAACAAAAAAGAGTGACTCTTACATCTTAAGCATATTATAGTTATGATTTTCCACACAGGTTAAAATTTGATAAAATGGAGAATGTCTTTTCTTAGAGAAATTCACTTGGCAAAACAAAAAGGAAAAACAACAGTTTGGATATGATGAAATATATTCCTCACATTCTGAAAATTTGGACAGATGGAGGAAAAATTAACATGAAAAGAGTGGATATTCCTAGGACAAAAATGCTTTCAGTCAAGCATAAATTCCTAAGCCTTTAAAAATCTGAAGATGAATCACTTCATTACTCTCATCAAATAATTAGAAATGGTACAGTGCTCTCCAGGAGAGAGCTCATTAAAAAAAAGGGAAGACACTCAGATACAATAGTATCAATTCATACAAATTAACTATTTTATAGGAACAAAATTTTGTACTAAATAACCAAAGTTCAGTTTCCATATGGAATTTTACTATGTTATGTAGATGTCCTTGGGTAGTAACAATAAAATTCAGGAACCACACTGCCACTACTATATTAGTGAAGACCTTGTTACCTCTTATAGAGACTATTTTAATAATAGCCTTCTGATTGCTTACCTGTAGGCTCTCTAAAAAGGAAACCACTTTTTACCTTCCTGCTAAAGAATGTGTTAAGAGGCTTATCATAGTTCTGGTAATGGCCCTGCCCTGCATGAAAACTCCCTATTAGATGTTAAATAAAAAACACATTTCCAAGTTTGACATTTAAGGATCACTAATTTAATCAATCTAAGCATGATTTACTATAAAGCACTATAAACTGTATTTTAATATTTATTGATCTTACTAATGTTATAGTAATACATAATTACAAATTCCTGTAGAATAAAAGTGACACATGAAAGCCATACTACACAGAGATTGAGAACATGGGTTATTTAACAAAACACAAAAGAATATAAATCCTAACTCTATAGAAATGAGCTGATTGACATTCAGTTGTGTGCTGGGAAAGCAGCTCCCTAAAGAGAAAGTTCTGACTTGCATGTAGCATTTGCCAATTTCTGTGGTATAAATAATCCCACCACAACCATTAGAAAGCTACTGACCATCTCACAAAATTTAATAACTGGCTCTCACAAGCTGGCACAAGGTCACTCAAGCACATCACCAATCTGGTAGATATTCCCAGGAAAAATTAGCCAAAATTAATTTTTCTTTTTAACACTTAATTTTTTTATTACTTATAAAATGGGCCTAACAATCTCTATATTGTAGTGTTGTTCTATAGTTTAAATAAGATATTATAGAGTATTTTTCTCCATTAAGACTAACTAGGTATTTATTTCTATTATATCACCAAAAATATATTAAATATATTGAATGCTAGATAATGAGTAACTAATAATATATGAATATATGGTAGCCACATTTTAAATGTTGGAATCACAAAATAATGGCTAATTAACTGAATTTCTACACAGTATAAGTATGAAATTTCCAGTTCACTATAATATGGACAATTCCCTATATAAGCAGGATACTAGACCTATTCAGGTATATACATGGCTACTCTGTCTCCTATAATTATTTGAATTTGTTGCAATTAGTAGAACTAGATAATGTGAAAAGTGTTTTGCTTTGAACCAAGGCTAGAGATTAAAGAACAGGAACTAGCAAATGGCAGTGCCTTAATTTTTGCCTATTATTACTGGAAAATTTCTGGCAACTTATATATTTTCTATACTTCTAACTATAGGCATCCTGAGTTGTGACTGCAGCAACAGAACCTTATATATCATATTTTAAAGACATAATCCAGAAATGGCTTCAGATTTTCATTTCTAATTCAGATTTAAACGTGAAAAACATTCTTGTTTTCCCTTTTAGGATTTCCTCTAGCTTCTTAATTCTAATAACAGCTTAGTTTTCAAGAGAAAAATTGTGTTTTCAAATATTCTAGTCTGTTTTTTTAATTATTTTTTTTCTATTTGTGTAAATTCTCAAGCAAGACTCACCATTATACCAAGTAATCACTAGCCAAGGTACAGAGTGAACTGGCCAGCAAAGGTGTAAAACTTGTGACCTCACTAGTATTAAATTGCCCTAAGCAAGTTATTGGGTCAGTATGAATTAGTGCTTAGTAAAATAAAATGAAATGTGCTAGTCTGATATTAAAAGAAGTATTTTGCTCAGCTAAACTTTTAGACAATACCTGATGTCATTAATTTTGGATATTTTTCCAAGTGCGTACATAATTACATCAATCATGTTAACTAGATAGAAGACTATTATGGTAATACTAGAGAAGTTTGCTTCAAAACATGGAGGGTAAAAGAGATACAGAATCGTGATCTGATTTTATTTATCATGTTTCAGTTTATCAGTATTATTAATAGAAAAATATCATTAATATCTGTTTTAAGGATGAGTAACTCAATTGACAAAATGGCATGCAATTTTTAAAATTAGAATATGAAACTAAATTTTTATATGAAGTCAGTATTTAGTTTTTAAAAATTTGAAGTGTTTCATACTTAGCATAATAGTATAGAGAATAATATAATTAAAACTTTGGTAATTATACAGATTAAGAAAGAAACTGAAAGTATCATTAATTCATTCACTTATTCATTCAACAGTTTTGAAAACTTCTTTCTGCCAAGGTCTGTTCAAGGAACTGGGGATGAAAGAGGGAAACAAAAAATTTTTAAAGTTGACCTGTCATTGAACCATTTTCTTGATATCCTTTCTTCCTCCTCTAGGAATCCATTGCCCTGTTATGGGTCTTATCATTCACATGCAGAGTTTATGCACATCCACATATATTTTAAATTATTATTTTGAAGGAATTTACATAGCTTGTTTCCTGCCCCCTCTCAATATTTTTCTTTCTGGTCTCTCTAGGTTGAAATAGGTACTTCAGTTTATTCCACTTTACTGCTGAAAAGAATATTTAATTACATAGCTTTACTACAATTTAGTATCAATTCTCTTATAAATGAAGGTGTTGGAGTGGTCAAGATGGCGGAAGGCCAGGTGACCACATTTTGGGGAGTTCCCTTAAGAGAGCTGAATTCCAGCAAAAAAAACCACCACAAGACCACCGTGAACACCCATGAAATCAGACTGAAATGTGATATTTCCCACTTCTGGACTGCCACGAGAGACAAGGAACATCTGCAAAAAAGTAGATACAAATAAGAGGGTCTGGAGGCTTGCCCCCAGAGACAGAGGAGTGGGGGAAGAAGCCTGCAGAGCTGAACCATTGAAAACAAATACCCCCCAAAAAAGTGCTCTGTGAGTGAGGAATAACAGCAGATTACGGCCTGAATCGGGGCTAGAGAAACGGGAACACAGCAGAGCCCGGGCCAAGGCAAGGAGAGTTTTTAAAATTTTTTCCCGCCGCCCTCTGCCCACACGCACCGCCGCCGGAGCCGCAGCAGCTGCCCCAAAAGCAGCAGGAGTGGATTCTATTTTTTGGCCACTGCCCTTAATTCCCGTTTCTCTCCACACCGTGGGCCGCACGCAGACCCCCCTAGGGAAGGCGTTTTTACAGACTTCGGTGGGACCGGAGAGGATGCGGGTCCCAGGGCGCAGACAAAGTCGCGCAATCCAAAAGGAGTTGTGGCGTTGAGGTGCAGCAGTGAAACGACAAGCGGGGGCGGGGGTAAAAGTCAATACAACATCTGCACCAGCCCGGCTGTGACAGACCACCAACCGGGAGGCAGGAAAGAGCCCCTCCCTGTGTAGAGGCTCTCTCTGGGAGGGAGGTCTGGGTGCAGACATCTTGCTCCGACCTGACTTCCGCAACAGCTGAAAAAACACGTCAAAGAACAACGCTCTGCTACTAGAGAATTGTAACCTGATAACCTGGTTACCATTGAGACCAGCCTCTAGCAAGGGGGCGGAGAGACGCAGCCCAGGTAGAAGCACTGAAAGGGAACAGCAGGTCCCGCCCCCAGAAAGCAAGCCAGAAGATCAGGAGGACAACATTCCAATGCAAAACCCCAAATCCGGGAAAGGCAATTTATTAAACTCCTGGCACTGACTACAAGTACCAAAAGCCCTACAATTCATTGATACAGTTTTCCACCTCATTTACTTTTTTAAACTTTTTTCTATTTTTACTTTTAAAGCTTCCACTTTAAGCTTAAAAATACATTCTGACGGTTTTTCTTCTTTCAATTTTTAGCCCCCTTCTTATCATAACATGATACCCAATATAACACCCCATAACATTTCTTATTTTTTTAATTTTCTTATTCTTTTTAATTTTTAATTTTTTT